>VXBI01006378.1:187800-223937 GCA_013397375.1 Toxostoma redivivum | reverse complement strand
ATCTTTTTACAACGCTGCAGTGTGCGGCGCGCGTGTTGGAAATCAAAATACAATCCTCTGTCTCTGCTGAATGCCAGTGGCACAAGGCCAGCAGGTTTCCTGTGGATACCACACTGTGTTTCACAAGCTAACACAAGGGGTAAACTCTGCTACTGTTAATGCCATGAGCCTTAAGCCATTCCTTTTACCAGAATACACCAAGATCTCCATTTAGCAGGAGCATCACCTTGCTACAATTAGCAGATAATGGATGTGGAGAATAATATCTCTGTACCATAGTAAGACCACAGGACACACACTTGAGCCCAACAAGTTGACCTGAGGAACTGGAATTTCCTTCATCACCAAAATCTGTTCCAAAACTGGCTGAAATCTACAGGAAAGCAGGCTCTGAGCAAAAATGTTGAGATGATCCATTTGCCTTCAGAATTTCATCTAAACTCTATTCCCAGTTGGAGATTAATGTAGCCAGTTGTAGCTGAACCTGGCAATTTCTGTCTTTTGTAGTACTACACAGCTAATATCTCTCTGCAAGGATGAATTATTCTTGTACTCTTCCATATTAGGCCCAAATTCAATCTCTCAGTCTTTTCTGGGCATATCTTATTTTCTCCTGTCTGCCATTTTAATATAGAATTTTATGCATATATTATATATCTTACTTATAACCTTCAGGCTTTAGAATATATTTTATAAATGGGACTAAAGCTACTAGAGTCACTAAAATTCTCATGGTAAGGACAAAGCATGTTATGCATGAGACTTGGGCACCATAAGAAGAGCAATACATATTAATTTAGTAGCCCCAAAGTGATCCCAAATCATATGGAAACATAATTTTTGCTGACAGTTTCTGTACCAAATAGCTGTAATACTCCCTGTCAGTTGAAAAACCACTCTCTGCTACTTCCATCATTTCATTATGAAAAATGCAGTTTATCTGTATAGGCTTAAAAAAACTTGGTTCTCCCAATGAACATATAAAATGTTAGACTGGAATTTCTTCTGCATGCTTTTGGTAAAGCTACATGTGCCTCATTGAAATATTTTAATCTCCGTTTTTACTTGCCCTCTAATGTTTTTGGATACTAGAGCTTAAATAATCTCCAAGAGGCTTTCCTGTGAGCAATTGTTTGAGCTCCTACTCTGATTTTTTTGTTTCTGGGTGTGATTGCTGAGAGTCTTGAAAAGCAACTTGGACAATTTGGCCATTGCCGAGAGAGACCTTGGATACTGGGTATCCTACAGAGCCATGAAGGTACCACACTGAAATACAATAACAGCTACAAAAGCATTTCTACAGCTTAGGCAGGAGGGCTTCATTTAAAAACATTTGAAATCCTGTAAAACTTATATTAACAAAAGTATTTCTCCTTCTTTGCAGTGTATGCTCTCATCATTGTGTGTTTTCTCATTGTTACTCATATTTTACAACCCTGTGATGGTAATATTTCAAATTGATGTTGCACACATCACTCACTGCCCTGTGTTTATAGAATTTTAAATTTCTCTGAGGAGTTTTTGAAGCTGTACCTAAGTGGCTTGCCTGAACTTGCTTGTTGTACATGGCATCATTTGCAATCACAAGGTGCAATAAGATGTCTTTACTGGGAAAACAAAACAAAACAAAATAAAAATTCCAATCATCCCTGACCCTACCTCTAGCAACATTATTATTTTAACATGAAGCAAAAGGTGTTGAAGGTGCATGATATCTAAAGGTGCATGACATAAAATGAGATTTTTGCCTATAGTCAGTGAAGTCATGCAGTGATGATTAAAGAACTCAGACAAGTAAAATTCCTAGTTATGGATGTCTTCTGCTATGTTCAGTTGATTGATGTGGCTTGAGTTGTAAATTACAATGAAAACTAATTTGGGAAAGGTATATTAAACATATAATTTGGACATGGTTCTCCATTTAGGAAATAAGACATTATGAAGTGTGCACAGTCAATTGGCCCAAGGTGGTTACAAGGTAAACAGAAAAGCCAGACCTCAGTAAAAGGGGAAAATACATCAATCATAATCTTGCTTCTTTCTGTGCTGAGTAGGCTCAGTCCAGCTCCATCTGGTTTCTCAGCTGGAGTCCAATAATGTCCTAAGGAGTATAGAATTCTCAGCTACTTCCAGCATGGTATATTTTTTTCTCTTTCTGTTTCCTCTTCTTTCCTTTCTTCACGTGGTTGATTAAACGTGATTTTTTAGGATAGGGTCAGCATTCACAGGCCACTTAAAGGTTGGACTAATGCCTCTTCCATCAATGAGAACAAAAGGGCAGGATTTGCTGTGGCATTTAGCCTGACAATTCACTTGTACAGAGAGTTGTGTATATTTATTAAAGATGAAGTAAGTGCACTGGTTGCTTTTCTTTCCCACAGTATTTTCAGTTTTGGAAGCACCCCAAGACATTTCAGGTCTTTCTGTGTTTGAGATGGTAATTGGGAGAACAATTGAAGAGGATTGAACACATAGTGAAGAAAAAGCAGTAGGAGGCAAAGATTTCTTCAGAAGAAAATATAACACATTACAGAAATTGAGTGCTCTGCATTTAATAAGGCAAGCAAACAGACAAGAGAAAAGCAAAGAAAAGGCACAATGGAGACAAAAAATGCGTATTATGACAAGAAAGCCAGACCTATTAACTATCAGTCTGGTGATAAACTATTACAGTATTGCCAATACTGTCTCCTGAAGAATGTGAGTTCTGTGATAAGAGATTTTGCCCCACACAGAGATAAAGAAAGTGCATGTGGTTATATTTTCAAAAGGACAAGAAGATAAGAAAAAACTGGGGGTGGGTAGACTGGGAGTTGAGCTATCATTTTGAAATCACTAGCACAGGCAAAAATACATAAAAAAGGGAACAAATGAACAAACCCTGGAGTAAAATAGACCAACAAATCAAGCTTAACTTATGCAGATGTCAAGAGAAAGCAGATCTCACACTGGGTGTTGCTGATTTGATTTTAGTTGAAATTCAGGGCTCTGTTAATCAGATCTCACAAATACAAGGGGATTTGGCTGTCAGAAGACCCTGAGAAACATTTATCAATCAGCAGGGAAGAAAAACATCTTCCTCAAAGACTGTGGATGTCCACAGAGGGCCTCAAAAGTTTCAAGAGCAATCAGAGAAAAAGAGAGTGAAACTGTCTGGAGGATGGGAATACCAATAATCTCAAATATGTTTTCTTATGTAGAATCACAGATAAAGTACACTTTATTAGAGAGGGACAAAGAAATATTTTCTCAATGTATTGTACCTTAGACAAGGCATGTATTTTAATGAGACATCAATGCAGATTTAGAGACTTCATGACCAGGCATTTTTAAAAATATGCTCGAAGAGAGCAAATGGGATCCACTGCATGTGAGAGGGCTGCTGTACTCTGCCTGGGACACTGGAAAGGCTTTCCTTCTCTGTAGGGGACCAAGGGCACTGCATGATGATCTCACTGTGCTATTCTAGAAGATTTTCATCATTGATACCTCAATTTCTAGCACAGCATGTTCTAATCAAGTAACATCTAAGTCTGTCATATGTAACAGAGCACCACACTGCCTAAGGGGTGGCCACCCAATACAAGCAGGAAATTGGAAAGCACCCATATCCCAGATAATTTTATGGGTGCTGTGCATATTTTCTCCCAGAAATTTAAAATGAAAATTCAGTTATTTTTGTTGCAGGAGGTGTCAGGTGGAAAGTTCCCAGGCTTCCTTACCAATGACAGGAAGAATTCCAAGTCCTTCCTGGCTGTAGAAAAGGATCACTCCCACATACCCCACAAACTACAGTGACTGGCTGCAGGTCTGCCTGACAGGGACCCCTAGCATCTCATCCCCATCTCCCAGAAACCAACTTGCCACTTAGAATTTTTCCCCACTAGTCCCAGGTTTGATACATCCATCCTCAAAGCTGTTAGTTCTGATACTTCTGCTTGGGTTAATAATTCCATTACAAATTATGAGTCCACACTACTTAACATCCCAGCAGGGCCTGGGTGAGTTTGTGCCTTGTGGTGTTTCCTACAGCAGAAAGGACATCTGGAGCCTTTGGAGTTAAAGCTCAAGCTGCACACAGGGATTGTGGCACAGGGTGCTGCTTCAGCCCAGTGTTTAACTTCAGCAAATAAAAAACACACAGTGTAGGCATATCCTAAAACCACACCCCTCACAGACTGTGCCTTGGTCTTAACTCTCCTATTGACTATTTTTACAATCAAAACAATCCATTTTCTCCTTACAGTTAAACATACACAGTTTCATGTACTTCAGCTAAAAACTCTCTTTGCCCTCAGACCAACTGTTTGTCGGTTCAAGACCAAAAGTATTCCTCTTTATACCTACTTATATCAACAAATTTAAGTGAATGGTCTTCCATTTTCTTCTGTTAATGCTGTTGGGTTGATAACAGGACATCTGAACCTACTATGGTAGTGTTATTCTCATTATCCTGAACTATTGTCTACAACAGCCTCAAGCCCATGATTCATCTTTTTGTTTGCAAAAGTCTGTAAAGCAACTAGCAGAGGAAACCCACACCTCAAACAAAGTTTATTTTTGGTTCAAATGAAGCAAGACTCACCTGCGTCTTTCTCTCACCTTCTCCTTTGCCTCCTCATGCAAAAATAATATTTTATTTTTTTATAACATCATGAGAAAGTTTTACCTTCTTTCCCTTAAGGGTATGCAATGACAAAGAGCACAAGGAAAAATCTCTTAAAAGATAAAAGCCAGCTTAGTCTAGAATGCTTAAATCATACTCCTAAAGACATGGCTCTACAGGATGCAATTAACATTATTCAGATGCTTTATTGTGTGTTTGCATTACTCCTCAGTTTAATATTTATATTTCAGCGTGTCAGGGAGTTGGAAAAAGATGTCATAATTGTTTTGTCTAGCCCTTGAACACCTGATACACATTCTCATTCCTATATAATTTTTAGATAGATTTTTTATTTGCAGAGATCCTACAGTTCTTTAAATTCTTGTGTTTTCTCCTGTTCTTACTTTTCTCCTAGGTAGCATCTGTCCTTCTCCCCTTCCTCTGTCTCTCCTACACCTTCATTAATCTAATTTGTAACTGACAGGAAAGGTCCAAGGAGGACAACTTGGTTATTCTGCTTGAATAAGGGCCCTTGCAGGTCTGTTAGGGGCTCAGGGCAATAAGGATAAAGGGAATAACACAGCCCAAAAAATCAGTATAAGCAATGGGTTGACAAACCATCAGCCCACCCTACAGCAATTGCTGCAGAACCACATTTTAGTCTCTTTTATTCAAGGTATCTTTTCCTACAAGAGAATTACAAAATTCTTTCCCAGGTGTCACCTGAACAACAGTGCAGACCCCAACAGGAACTGCAGCTCCTGGCTCTGTGCTGAGCTGTGATCTCCCTGAAAGATGCTGCAGGTGGGGCATCACAGTCTTGTTTGGCACACCTGACTTCTTTACTCAGTTTGTACCATGGGTACATTGAACTGTGCACAAATAAACATGATTTTTTCAGGGCTTTATAAATTGACTGCATTTCTAGGCTCCTCACAGTCTTTGCTCAGGTCCCTTTTGCCTACTCTTAAGAAAATGTTTTAAAAAACACTGAAAGCTGGCATTTATTTTGACCCTGAGGCTCAAGACTTTGAGGAAGGAGAAGCTGTTTTCTAAATGCAGAGCTTATTCCTGGAGAATCAAAAGAGGCAGAACGTTGACAAATTAAGCCAACTAAAAACTTTAGGATGAGGAGGGGAGGAGAGGTCACCTCTTGTGAGTCAAGCAAATGAAACCATAGGTCAGTGAATTCACCTCCAAACAAACAACTTGGAATTATATTGTATCTGCTTCTTGGTGATCATCTGACCTTTCTTGAGACACTTTATTTTCATATCCCTTATTTTGTCTCAGCCCAACAGCTTGTTATTGAATAAATCACCAGAGGCTAAAGAAAAGCTTTAGCTGCTAGCTCAGAAACACATTAGATGTGACTTCTTGGATACACTATTTCCATCATAACCACCACAGATATACGAATACAGATGTTCCCTGTGCCTAATCCATTTGAGAAGGCTCACCTGCTTTGGATAATCACTTCCTGCAACCTCAGTCCCACTTTTCAGAATTTCTTGCACTTTTCTCACCAAGTAGCCGTGAAAAAAAAACAGATCTCTGATGAACTGGTTTTTTTTCTTCATTAGGCACCTTTTTCAAATTGACTTGGTTGAGAAGTATGAATAGGTGTTACTGTGCTTCCTACCTCTTTTGTGTTGTTTTTAAATTGGAGGTCATATTTCAGAAAGCAATTAAGCACAGATTTAACTTTGACTGTGCTTTATGTACCCTGACTGTCACTGTAATGCTCACAAGATTAAGCACAGGGTACTTCATAGTCAGTGTAACGTGGAATATTTGGACTCTTGCTAGTGTTTTGGATGAATAGGCAGAGTCATTTAAAAACAGAAACTCCTTGATTATTTGTCATTTGTGTATATATATATATATATATGCAACATGATAAATATAAGTTTATTGTCATATATTCTTCAGCATTCAGATTCAATCTGTCAGTTTCTGAAGACTGAAAAATGCCCCATGCTCCTTTATAGTCACACTCTAACTATAATATATGACAGAAAAATATAAAATCTCTGATGATGAAAAAAGAGGAGTTAAACTCCATAAAAATAACTTAGGCATACTGCTGTCAAAACGAGTAATTGTAAACACTTAAACAAAAGAAGGCATTCGAGTATTCCTTGTTTTTTTTTCTTAATTGTATCTGTACATTTACGTACCCATGGATAGTTTTGTGTATGCATATTTCATCCAAAAGGAAACTGTCATGGCAAACATATAGTTTAAATGTTTTCTTGTAGCTTTCTTTCTATGACAAAATTGCCATCACATTTTTCCACTCTGTAAAAACCATGTCTCCCAAAGTATCAGTTGAACTGAATTGCTTCCAATTTTCCATAACAAAGAGAAGGAGTAAACAGATGTCTGGGACCGAAGGTTTAACACATAATTCTTCAAACTGTAGCTGTTTGTTTATTTTTTTTTTAAATGTAATTAAGCTGCTTTATTTATGTATTATTTCTTATTGTTTAGAGGAAGGCTCTTTACCAAAGAGTAGCACCATTTTTTAGACAAGAGAAATTCAAGAGAAAAACATTTAGTGTAAGGCTGAAAAGAAGGAAGTGGAGGAAGAGTTGAGGAGGTGGGAAGAGGCTTGTGAGAGGAGAAAAGAGTTGTTTAAAATGATAGTGCTATTCCAGTGCAAGGGACCAGCAAGAAGAGTGCCAGGAAAATGCCATACAGAGAAAAAAAGCAGAGAAATGAGAGGGAGGACAAGGGAGAGGAAAGAGCTGTGCAGGACAGTTTAGGAGAGACAGAGGAACATGGACCTCATAAAAGTGACACAGGGAGAGGAGCAAGGTACCAAAAGTGCAGCAGAGCAGTGGGAAAGGATGATATTGTAGCTGCCAAAACCTGAAAAGATGAAGAGCAGAAAACTAGGATGCTTTGAGAAGTATGCAGTAGGACAGATGAGAATATGATGCCATTGTAGACACCAATATTTATTGGTTTTCTGCCTAAAAAAGGCAGATTTTGAGGCTGTCTCAGCACACTTGGAGCAGAGAGCTCAGAGAGGATGTAGGCAAAGGGTGCCTTGCAGAAACTGCAGCAGGGGTGGAGAGAACCAGGTACATCCAGCAAGACACAGACTGTGGACAAAAATCCCCTTGCTCTGGACAGGGCTGTATTTAAGCTACACAAGGGGAAGTTTAGTTTAGACATCAAGAAAAAATTCTTCACTGAAAGAATGATTGGGCACTGGAATCATCTGCCCAGGGACATGGTGGAGTCACTATTCCTGGACAAGTTTTAAAAAAAGACTGGACATGACACTCAGTGCCATGGTTTAATTGATGAGGATGCATTAGGTTCATAAGTTGGACTTGATGATCTCAAAGGTCTTTTCCAACCTAGTTAATTCTGTGATTCTGTGGAATGTGTTACAGAAAGTCCCCTTGCCTAAGCCTGAGGTTAGGCTCTCCACAAGATGTGCTGAACCTGTGATTTGCTCCTGTGTAGAGGTTGCTTGTGGCTTGCACATAGCCATGGTTTGGGCAATTAAATTACTGCTACCTTTGCTCTGCAGTCTCTTGAGTTGGCTATAGAGATGTTGGGCTGGCATCTTCTGTGAACCCTTACAGGATTGGAAAACTGTAAAAAAGAATTACAGTTCATGGAATATTCTGCTTCTCCCAGGAAGCACCTCTGAGGCCAGTGCTCCAAATCTGAAGCCTTTGAAAGAAGTGACCATCACAAAAAAATTGCCCTCATTCATTGGTTTGGAGACAGGGAACAGTGATTTTAATAAACATCTAATCCTAACCTCTCTAGCCCGTTCAGGTAAATTGCTGGTAGAATATCTGGAAAAGGCTGTGAAAATGTTTCAATATCTGAGCTGTTCTGGGTCTAGGCTATGAAGACAAATGCTTTCTCCTCAAAAAAGACGTGTCATCAAAGTATGTCTGAGGGACAACATTTTGAATATCCAGATCTGGATTTTACACTTCAGGTTTCATTCTTAAAGGAAGTGATCTGAACCATCATCATAATGAATAAACGGATGCAAACACTTCTCAGTCAGGATAGGATTTTACTTGTGGTGCCAAATGAAATACCGTAGGTCACATCATCCATGTTCCCATGAGACAGACAAAGGGTCAAGGGAAGAATCAGGGATCTCAGACATCAACTCCCCATGGTCCATGTGGCAATATTCTTCCAGGTTCTTGAAACTGTCAGAGGGCGATGGCAAATTGAAAAGAAAGGGTTGAATAATTCAATTGAAACAGGTTCCTCAGGGTAAAATAGTAATAAATGTCTCCAGTCTTATCTGACAAATGATAAGGAGTTTAGAGCTGTTAGAGTGATTACTAACAGAGCTACACCTCCAGTTTCAATGCATTTCTTCTCTGATAACTAATATACATCATATTTCTACATCTGTCTCTGGCAGCAAGCACATAAGTTTGTACTTGTTTAAGAGAATATACAATGCAGAGACGTGGCTGTGTACATTTCAAATGCTTCCTCCCTGACAGGCCCCAGTCACTGCCTGTCACTGCCAGAGGAAGCTACAGATTTAATGTGGCAGGTTGTACCCAGAGTGCTGCACAGCTGGAACCCAAGGAACCAGCACGTCAGCTCTTATCCTGACCCCTCCCAGAGCTGAGAGAAGGACCTGCTGCCTCACTGAGCAGCACTTCCCATCCATGAGAAGATGCTCTGTAGATTAGTTGTCAGATTATGTCTCCACAGGACCAGTGATCCTCTCTGCTGAGATTGATGCTCTCACACTTTCTGCATGGTGTCTCTGCTGCCCGTTGGCTCCTCCCAGGCATCATCACAAAATGAGGCTGGATTGAACTGTTTTCCAGCTTAGAAGATGGAATGAGACAGCATCTGGTTGCAGCAGACCCATGGACTTCATTTCCCTCTGAGGGACCTGGGGCCATAAGGCAATTCCCTATGTGGAGAGGCTGCTGGGGAAAGTAGGAATGCAAGAAAGAAACATACAATTAGAACTGCTTTTTGTATTTAATTTGATCTTTTATACTCTGGCTTATTATGGCTTCCAACTATCCTGAATTGTCTGTGGAGCCCTGCCTCAGATGGGCCAGAAGTATTGAAAAAATAAAGGAAAAAATCAGAAAGAGCAATCACTCCTGTTGCTACTGCTATGAGATCTGGTGCAAGGGGATTGAAGGCCTTATTAGAGTCTGCAAACCTGCCAGGAAGCAAATTTTCCCCTTTGGTAATAAAGCATGAAAGGAAGGAAGAGAGTCTGAATCACAGATGTGGAAAAAAGAGATATAGCCTGAAGTGTCTATCAAAAGTCATTAAATATTTGTCTTCTACAGAAAGCACAACAGTGGAATAATTGTTGCACTGGGACACTGGGAGGAACTGAATGAAGGCTCGTTCCTGTGGGAGGTCTTCAGGCTCTTCCACACAAAGATGTGGCACCCTGAAATGACTTTAATCAAATACCTGATCTGAAAAGTGCAGCACAAATGAAAGTAATGCTCTGCATTGTGCACTCACTGCCAGGGCAAAACATAGCAGTGAATTGATGACAAACATTTTTGAGAATGACCTTCATCTCCAATTGCCAATTTCCCTGTCCCCAGACTGCCATTTCTTAGAGAGGAAAGAACTGGAGAGTTGTTTCTAGCAGTGGTCCATGGCTGCTTTCAGCTAATTTGAGGTTCTCTGCTGTTGAAGGGGGGTCTACCCTTACCACCTCCCCTCCTTGGGTTCTTTTGTCAGAGCAGTCAGACAAACCTGGGTACTTCCAGTCCCTCCCAGTCATCCTATTTCATTTCACCTCATTTCACCTTATTCACACAAGGCTGATATGGGGAAGACTCAGGCATTATTTAGCAAGTAGGAGTTGCATCCCTGCGAACTGCCACAGAGCAAGTTAAATTCATCATGGAGATTCAGGCAGGGGGACAGCCCCTACCTGGGGGACACAGCTTTGCTTCATCTGTCATTCACAAAGAGGAGTCAGAGTGAGGCATTTTGGAAAACAAGGAATATAAATATAAATATAAATAATATAAATATAACAGTGTACAAAAGCAGATGTCTCTCTGCGGTGCTATACACAATGGGCTGGACCACAAAGGCTCTGCTAGGTGTGTGCAGGGAAAAGGAATGGGATAATTGGAGAAGTTTTGAAGGAATCAGGTGATGCCATGCTGGATTTTCTGAAGAGGACAGATGAGCAGATTCATCCCACCAGCTCTCCCTGGGTATGCACTGCTCCTTACTGAAGCTGCAAACCAGCAAATGTACAGCGAGGAGCCTCTTGTCACAGCCTGGTCCTTGAGGTCCTTTCATGTGGTTGGAATTATTTTTTTAGAAATAAGTCAAGATGAAGGAAAATTCTGGAAGTGCAAACATTTTTGACTGTCCCAGACCTTGCTTTATCATATCAAGTTTGTGTCATTTTCTTAGCTGAAAGATTACTTTCAAACAGCACCAGACCTGGGTATAAGAAAATATAGCAAAATTGCTGCTTTTCCCCCTTCACAGTGCCTGCTGGACTAAGATATTAATTCTTCCCAAGAAGGTCTTAGAAAGGTAATTTTGAAAATGCACATCTGGCTATCTTTAGATAAGGTTAATGCATATAACAGCTTAATAATTACATACTTTCCCTGACTTAGATGTCAGGATGTGTAAAGCTAGTAACATCAAAATAAACTCCGAACACCAAACATGAAAACTACCAACACCAACACATCAAGTACATTATAAATTTATATTAACACTGTCATGTGCTTCAGTTCTTGCTTCCAAGAAGTCACAACCAACAAATTTAGTAGTTACAGCAAGAGACTGAGGGACTGATTCACTCATTTTTTGAGTATAGTTTGTTGTAATCAGTCAAACCACTCTGGTATAAATGGTAGGTGAATCAGTCCTGAAAGGTTAGAACTATAAAATTCATTTAGGCAAAGCATTGATCTAAATAGGACATATGTCTTTATGGTATATATATATATATGTGCTCAGAGCTACATTGGAGAAGTCTGTCTTTTAAGGGGTTTCATGAGCATGAGTTGCCAAATGGCTCAGTACAAGATGCTCATATTATGGTCATAGAACTCCAAGTTTCAAGGCAGAGATCAAATCCAGACTCATGTTTGATACTATCCAAGGCCCAAGATCAAATGCAAATTTAGGCTGAGCTGCTGAATACCTCAGGGTAGGAAAACTTGGGCTCAGCACTTGACCCTTGGACTCATCACTTCCTAAGCAGATCCTGAATGTCTCACACTGAGGAATGAAGAGGCAAATAGCCAACAAGGCAGATGGAAATGTCAAAGTACCTTGGATTTCTTGTTTGAGACTTCTTAAGGAGAGTCTTTATCTTGTAGTACAGATAACCTCAGAACTTTTCAGCATAGACCAGACTTCTGAGGACACACATCCCATTTCTGAGTGCCTAGAAATAGGCAGTCACAAGTCTGAGAATTTAGTAGAGACATAGTCATTTAGAAGTTATAAAGAATCCTTTAAAAACTATACCAAAGCAACAAGACTTGCAAATATTTTAGCTTGCCTAAACAATAATTAAAGGCAAGTGTGGTAAATTCTCTACAGTAAATTGTAGAGAATGAAAAACATTTTATCCATCTTAGATTTCGCATGAATTTTCCTCAACACAGCTTTGTAACACCACCTGTGTCCCAAACACAGCACAAGGAAAACAATTAAATATTGTCCCTGAAAAAAAGCAGAATCAAATGCAACCCAAGGAGACTGCTTTCAGTCTCTTCCACCAGATTATGGTTAAAAGCAAGAGAAAGATGCAGAACCTACCATTGTATCCATCTCTTCTGGGAACTTTGAAGTTCTCTGCATCTGTGGCAGGCAAGAGGGTACTAAACTGGTTTGACTTCAGTCTGTTAAGTTTAGATGGTACAGCTGTATCATCCTCTTACTGTTCCAACGAGGGAAAAAATGTCTTATGTCTAGTTTAGACAAGGGATATTAATATTCATTGATAAATCCTTCCTGGCTAAGTCAATGGATAACCTCAGAGCTGACTTCAGGGTTCTTCCTTGGAGAGTTTAGTAATTAAGTTGCGAATCTTGAAAAGAAAAACCCAGTAACTTTGAACACCTGAGAAAATTGACTTGACTTGACTTGTCAAAAGTCATGAAAAGGAGGACTCCATTGAAGTTCTAAATATCATCACATAACACTAAACATAGAGGTCTGGTGCTATCTGAGGTTCTTTACTATGTTCAAGACGTCACCTAGGGCTGTCAGACAGGACACAGGACAAGTGTGAGACCTGCACTCTTCCCAGGGGCATTAGGAGGCCAAGAGGGGTAGAGCATCTCAGGTGTCTGATGTGGACAAATGAACAGAGCCCTTGGTCCACCCAAGCCATGGTGCCTGGAGAGATACTCAGGTGGCCAGCTGGTGCAGGAGGAGCTGAACTGTTGTGCTACATCCACTGCCTTATACACCTAAGGCTTGTTTCTGTTCCCTGTACACAGGAATCCAGTGTTTGAGATGTCCTCAGCTATCCCACCTGGCCTCCAGCTGCAACTTTGGAAAGGCAGGAATCTGCCACGTGTACTGTTCCATATCAGCCCTGAATAAATTATTTTGATATGAGGTCAGTAGGCTCACCAAATTTTTGCTTGGATTTTACTGCAGTGCAGCTCACATGCTGCCTAAGAATGTGCCAACCTTTTTTGTGGGTGCTTTAGGAGTTCACACCTCTGAAAAGGAAATCCAGCCCTTTTGGAAAGTCTGGGTCTTAATGGACAAGCTGCTCAGACACATTCAGCCATTTTTGGAATTACTTTCACGACTGAAGAAAGAAGAGAAAGAATGCCCAGGGCCAAAGGAGCTGATGGGCATGACCTATGAAGTTGCTCCAAATACTTCTTGTTGTCAGATCTTTGGGGTTACACTTAAAACATATCAGAGGGAGGGACTAGATCATTCTCACTCAAGTAATTAAAAGCACAAACACTGATAGTCAAGAAAGAAATACCTGAATGAAGGCTGTGACACAAGGAGCTTACAATGGTGTATTAATTAATTAATTCTCCATACCAAGATCCCCAGTTACTACAAGTTGGCACAGACCTGTTAACTTCTGCAAATAGTGACACTTTACAGGAAGACATGGCATTCAAAACTTCAGCATATTTAGCCTTCAATGGGAAAATGTGGGGCTTTTCTTCTCCCACAAGGTCTAGGCAGTGAAGACATTACACATTTCAGCACTGCAGAATTACAGTATGCTGCTCACACATAGTAACTCACAGCATTTTCTAAGGTGTGAACCCATTTCAGTTGTCAATAGATCACAGAAAAAAAGACAAGCTAGTGATCGCAAGATTAAAAAAAACATTGTGCAGAGCAAATTGATAAGAAATCTTTACAAGGTTTAATAATCTTGCAGAAAAAATCAAGTACCTGTAACCAGAAATTTTTTTTCAAAATGGCTTTCATGCAGCAGAAAATGAATGCACAAAGTGGGTGTTTTCATCAAGGGATTTATTTCTGCTGGTTTGGGCAATATGTCCCTAATTGAAATATTCAAAAAATATTTCCAGTTGCTGAGGAACCTAAATTTGTCATGTGACTTAAGTGTCTGCCAGTAAAAGTTACCTAATCATATTATTTTCTTATGGTGGTCAGGTCATGGTGACACCAATATGTTTGATAATTTACTCAAAAGCTTTTTGAAACCTTGTGAAAGGAAGGATCTCCTGATACTTTGGACTGCTGTCAGTACTGTTCCTATTGGAAGGCTGGATTTGAGCCTCCTTTTCCAAAGCTGCTGTAAAGCAGACTACAGCCTAAACTATGCATTTTCTTGTATCCTTTTACTCTGTGGTTTTAAAACATCTTTCTAAATCTTTTTGTAGTTCATTTCTGCATTCACAGGAAACAATCATGGAGGTTACAGCAAAATAATATAGATTCTGTTTGTTTTGTGGTTTAATTGGATATATTAACTTAAATCCACTGGGATCATGATGAGATTTGGAGTTTTATGTCTAATGAGCATCATTAGTAATCTGGAGATTGGGACTAATACCCAAATACTTTATAGGTAAATATTTTTTAAGTATATGTATCTATTGTTACTTTTTACTGCCAATTGGTTTTATGTCTGACACTTATGAGTGCTCAAAGCTTTCAGGCTGTCTCTCCCTTAAATCAATGAAGAAAGCCACAAAGTGAGTCTTAACTTTTAAAAATTCATTGGCATTTTCTCAAGCAAACCACAGATACAATTCTCACTTTTTTTGTGGTGTAAATAATTTAAGCCATAAAGTCTATGACTCCAGGCTTTGCTGCATAAGAAGCTGCATTTTGATTTTAAAACAGTTCAGATGGGAGGGAGCTGGGCCTGTTCAGACTCAAGAAGAGAGGACTGAGTGGGGATCTCATCAATGTCTATGAGTGTCTGAAGGGTGGAGCCAGGCTGTTGGTGGTGCTGAGCTACAGGAGAAGAGGCAATGGGCACAAACATGCACAGAAAGTTGCACCTGAATATGAGGGAAAAATTCTTCACTGTGCAGGTGAGCATGCACTGGAACAGATCACCCAGAGAGGCTGTGGAGTCACTCCCACTGGAAATATTGAAAAACCACCTGGATAAGATGCTGTTCCATGTGCTTTGGGATGACCCTGTTTGAACAGGGAGGATGGACCCACTGTGGTGCCTTCCAATGTGACCCATTCTGGGACCCTATGAAGACCCAAATAATTCACATAGAGAAGTTTTATTTTTACATATATAAAGCAAGCCATGTCATTTTTTTTTTGTTACTTAAAACTGGCTTTTAAAAGATGAAAAACTATGTAAGATATGCAATTTACCTCCAATGAAAAGTTGCACTTGTTTCATGGAAATATGTTTTTGCCTTAACTTTCCAGTTGCAATAAGACAAATAGAACACACATGGATGTTGGCATTTTCAACCAAAAATCAGTAAAATTTCAAGTTCATAAATTCTCAGCTGACAATTAAGAAACTGTGATAAAATATTCAGCTCCTTCCAAAACATCACAAATGGTGAGGGCTCAACGGAACTAAGAAGTTACTAAGGCTAGCAACCTTCACAGAATTGTCTACTCTGTGCTTTGTGTTCTTCTCACCTACATCAAATTCAGGTTCAACATAGGTTTTAAGCTGCCACAGTACTAAAAGAAGAAATGCCAGCCTTCCTCTATTCTGAGGCTGATCACATTCAAATCTCACAAGAGGTTAGAGGAAAATAGACCTGAAAACTAACCAATATTCAGGATAACAACAACAACAAGAATAATAGCAATAATGAAAATTTTTTTTTCAGTTGGATCAATTAATTAATTTTAGTACACAGCTGTATAGTTGTTTCAATAAGGAAAAGGAAGTGAAAGGATGCACAGCATCAGGAAGAATGAAAGTGTCAATTGATGTTGTTCTGCAATAACAACTCAACCACAATGTAGTGAACATAATTTTACTAGAAGGTACATGAAATGAAATTATCAGACTGTTGCTATGGAATAAGAGTACAAATAAGGCCAGCTACTGCAGCTCTACTAATGCTTTGAAACTCCTTAAATTGAACTAATTTAACAGCAGGTCTAAGCCTTGAGAAAAGAATTTGAAAAGAATTGGTCTTAATTATCACAATAGCACCAAGTGTAAAGCACTTCACATTTCCATAGTGCTTTACTTTCACTAGACAATCAATCAATTCAGGTCCCAATGGCTAACAGAGATTATTAGTAATTTCAATGTCTTTTGCTTAAGGCTGGGAGAAAATGCTGCTAAAATTTCCCCCAATTCATAGAAACTTTCTGTAAGCAAAAGTATGAAAGAACCTGAATGCTCACAGCCTCTTAGAGTACTGTTGGCTGAAAAGGCAGGCTGTGCCCAACCCAAAGACTGCAGAAATAAAGGCATTGCAAAATGTGGAGAGATCTGGTAGGTGCTAACACTTCCAGGAAACTAAGGGCTATGAAAAATAGACATATGAAACACATTTTGGATTGTTTCTGAAGCACTTTTTTGATTGTTAAGTGTACATGTAGTTAGCTCATGAGGAGATAAATGCATTAGGACTGGAGAGAAGCACTGAAACACCAGGAAGAATGAGTAAAGCAATGCTGTAATTACAAAATCTTCAGGAACAGTTCTCTAAGCAATAGGAGAAGGTGTTACAAAAGGTGTTATAGGAGAAGGTGTTACACAGATTGTGTTTGCTTGGAGTCAGGTAGTCCAGGAACAACTGAAAATGGTTCAGTATTTAATCCTTAGAGACTAATTTAGAATTTTATATATATACATTTCAGGGGAAAAAAATGGCATAGGCATCTATGCTACCATATTAATTTCGAATCAGAGGAAAGAATTATGCTTTGACTTAATCTGATACGGAACAAGAAGAGTCCAGGAGGCCCATAGGGACAGGTTTAAACTGGTGAATCTTGGATTTTCTTAGGTGTTATGAGTTGAGCCTTCTGGCAAGATTTGAGAAATGTTTTTTCTCTGTTTAACAACTGAATTATATTAGCAAACAGATTGTAATGGAAATGAGAACAAACTCTTTATCTGCAGTCATGTCATTGTGTTACACTGAAAAATAAATTGTGTTCTATATGAGCTTTTGTTATTCTCTAATATTTCACCCTATCCCTTCATTAGTGCAGTAATCTCCTCCTCCATTAAATCTGCCATGTTTTTACTTGCCTATAGATATGGGAATGTGCACAGAGAAAATGTGGTGAGGGTTTAATGGTTTATTTTTCCTGAATATATTTGTTATTGGTATCAGATATTGCATTAAAGGATCTCAGACTTTTTTGTTCCATTGTCCACAAGTATTCTGTTTCTATGCTCTTTTGTATTGCTGTTTCCCTTCCCAGTACAATGCTATGGGGAAACTTCCTTTAGTCTGGTATGTGCAATGTAGTTAAATTAACTTTGCAGGTTAAGCAGACTTTGATGGTGATGATTTTTACAAGAGACAGGACCATCAAAAAATTGTGATATAAAATACCTCATTGAACTGAGGCAGAGAAAAAGGGGAAAGACTGCTCAATTTAGATGAATTTATTTACTTACTTTATATGTGGTAATATTTTATTGCATGTAAGACATGGAAAAGGGTATCTGTAAAAGCACTGAATTTTCAAGCAACCTGCACATTATCAGCTAAGCAAAAATTTAGCTGGAAAACTCAAGGAAGAGGCTTTTAGAACTGGGTCCATACTAGATGTCTCACTCTCTTCTTCATATCCATCAGTTTTTTACTGGAACAACTGCAGTGGCTGTCCACCAATTTTAACAACGTTACTCTTGATTTAATAGTCCTGGACATAAGGGGCAACTCAAACTCTTGGGCTAAATTATGGATCAAAGATTTGTTGGAGACAGAATAAATCTACACATTAAAGCCAAAAGCTTAATAATTACAGACTGGATGACACATAAGGAAATGAAACTGTAACTCTGACTTGTCAGTTCCAAGAACAAGGCCCTTTATCTCCTGGATAAAAGGAGTTACATTATAAGTATTCTTGGCAGCTAGTCTCTTCTCATATTACAGGTCAGGTACAGGAAGGTGGACACTCATACCTCCAGAGCTACTATTTTGCAGCAATTAATTCAGCTAGGGATCAGTTTGAAAAATTGCAAAGTTTCCTCATCTGTTCATGAGTCATTTTCATACAGAAGAGAGAAATGGTGTGTGATTATGAAAGTCAGAGGGAGGACAGGAAGCTCAAGAGAAAAAAACGACCTTGCAATACCATGTGAAAACTTGTGCAAACAGCTAATTCTGTGAGCTTTCAGTAGAATCCAGGTAAGACAAGGGCAGCATATGTGATTTATGCCACCATGTCAATGTGGGTCAGCTCTGATGAGATGATGAAGTTGCTCTTGCAGCTGACTGTTGCCCTTGGTCATGCCTGAGACACTCAGAAAAACAGAATGTTTGAGGTTAGAAGGGATCTTAAAGATCATCTAATTCCATCCCTCCTGCCTAAGGCAGGGATACCTTACACTATCATAGAATCAGAGAATCACAGAATCCTTCTTTACAGACCTGCTAGATCAACTTTCCCAAGGTCCCATCCAACTTGGTCTTTGGGCTTCCTTTTTGTGTTTGCGTTTGTCCATAAGATACTTGTTCATCCACACAGGCCTCCTGGTGTCTTTGTCCAACTTCCTCTTTGTTGGGATCTCTTGCTCCAGGTCTCTATCCCATGGCACTCTACCAAGGAGATCCTTGAAGAGGCCAAAGTCTGCTATCCTGGAGTCCAAAGCTTGTTGTTCTCCTTGTGCTGGCACCTCCTGGATTGCCTGCAACCTGCTCATCTGTCTTATATCTGGGGGATATCTGTCTTATCCCTCAGACACCAGCATGCTTGAACTCCCCTGTGAAGACCAGGTCTTGTGAATGTGGGGCAGCTGCCCCTTGTCTGGAAAGGCCCTCAGCCATCCAGCCTTCCTGTAGAGAATCCTCATTTTAATATCACCCTTCCATGCTGATCCATGAACTCCTGGTCCATCCCCAGGTGAAGCTCTGTGTGCTCCAGCTGGTCACTGACATTGAGGGTGTTGTCCCCTCCCAATCTCCCTGCCTGTCCTCCCCAGAGCCCACATTCTTCCCCACCATAGTCTTCCACAGTCACAGCAGCCATTGCATCACATCTCCATAATATCCATAAAATCACAGCCCTGCAGGCATGTGCACAGCTCCAACTTTCCTTGTTTACTCCCATGCTCCATGCACGTGATAAAGGCACTAAATTTGGGCCCCCAATGACACTGACTCACCTGCTGCAGTGGCTGGAATTCCTTTGTGCTGCCCTCCAGGTTCTCCCCTGCTGACCTCTGATCCCTCTCCAGGTTCTGGGCATCCTTTGCCAGCTCATGTCTCAAGCTGGCAGGAGTGGAAAGGACTGAGATTCCCCTCCCCAACTGTGCTTTAAATAACAAAATAAAACCCAGAGGTCTTGGCATGGTTCTTAAGGAAGAAGGCATCGATACTGAGCTGTGATAGGTAACATAATGAGAATTATGATCTTAAAATCAGAACTAATTCTTTGTTATAATTAAGAGCTGTTTTTTGTTTTCATTAATTAACATCTTATTTTTCAAGACAAAATATTTAATCAGATTATATTTATTTGCTGATTTCTAGTGAACATGGCTGCATTGTCTTATAGAAAAGGTTAACCGTCAGAAAGATTAATTTCTTCTTTTCCAGAAGAAATATTATAATTAAGTTCTTAGAGAAACAGATGGACAATCCTACCCACAAAATAGAGGTATTTATGCAAATATCATTGAACTAATTGATGCCTGGTTACATCAAAGAGAAGCACATAAGATGCTTTCATGGTGTCAACATTTCTGACTATGATTTACTGCCTTAATGATGTCTTACAGTGAGCTATTTTCCTAAGGGAGAACAAAACCTGTAACTCTTAGCCACAATTTATTTTCTTGATCAATGCAGCTGCATGAAAAGAAAATGCATTATGTTAGCCTAGTAAATGACACATCCATAGGAAAGCATAAATCACGTGTGCTTGGATTTTTTTCATAGAGAAATAATGTAAAAATCCAGATTCCTCCAGGATTGTCTGTATTGTATCATTTTATAAATAATATGCATTTAAAATTATTTGTGCATAATTAATTGCCATTCAAAAATTTATAGCCCCTGAGGAAAGAGCCAGACATGAACACCTCATTAATTTCAGTTAATCAACAGTAAAACATTCAGAAGGTTCACATGCTTTAATTCTTTCTTTATTAGAGACCATTATCAGACAACTGTGTACAAACCCCTCTGAAACTGTAGGACAGTTCATATTTTCCACAACCCCTAAGGCTAGAACCCTTGAAAACTGCTGTAAAAGGGAACATGTATATTTTGCAAAATGCTGATGGGACCTTATCAGTCCTCCTTTGATATGTATTGTTTCCCTGTAGATATAGAGATCCTATATGTAAAAGCATTGGAATATAAAGCAACATGGGACCAATCCATAAATCTTTAACTTGAAATTAACTGTTTCCTTAACTGATAACTTGGAGTCAAGAAATGCATGGCTTGGAGACATGTCGGATGACTTCACCAAGAGTTTGTAAAGTAGAGAGGGAAGAAAATATCTGTGTCTGAAGGGTTTACTATATGTAGGAAAATTATGAACATGGCTTCTTTTACCTCCTGGAAAAGGGTAAGAGTAAATAAATCTAATTCCTTTACATCCAGCAGAATCATTATAACATCATCACTACTGAAACAGATGGACAATTGTGCCAAATAAATAAAATATTAGTGTAAATATCACTGAGCTAATTGACTTTCATCTAAACCAAAAGAGGGAAAACAAGATACTTACATTTGCTAACAGCTGTGAGTATAATTTATATCATTAATGATTCCTTATGTTAAGCCATGATCATGGGCCTAAAGATTCTGGATCTAATTTAATTTCTTGATCAGTGAGATGGATGCAAAGATAGCACACAGGGATTGTTAAAGAGTAAATCATATCTCTATGGAAATAAAATGTAGACCCACACAAATATATTTTTTTTCCTGAGGAGATTTTATTTTTCAACTGTTTTTAGTTATGTAAAAATTGTAACTTTATATGTTTACATTTTACATTTTATGTAAAGTTTGTTTTTTTAAATTATTTTTCAGATATTTCCTCTCTAGAGAATAGTACAAGATTCTATCGTTTACTCATCCATAAAACCTGACAAGTCTGTGACATTTCTCAGATTTACCTCGTTACCACTGAGAATAGGTTTTAT
This sequence comes from Toxostoma redivivum, assembly GCA_013397375.1. Taxonomy (NCBI): domain Eukaryota; kingdom Metazoa; phylum Chordata; class Aves; order Passeriformes; family Mimidae; genus Toxostoma; species Toxostoma redivivum. The sequence continues at coordinate 202,554 of VXBI01006378.1, read as the reverse complement.
TATTTCTGGTGAAAATAGCCCACAATTTCACCAAGTCCACAATTACGAGGACAAATTTCTTGCTTAAAGCTGAATGACAAGTATGTAATATCGTACTTCTGGAGATAAAGCACAAAATCTGGATGTTCTCCTCATACTCTGATTTTATATGTGGCTAAACTAAATACCTGTTGGGATGAGAACAATAAAAAAAAAATTAAATAATTCTGTCACTCTAAATCTGCAAAGCCTTTGCAACATCTCCCAGCACAGGAAAATGCCCAGACTCACTAAATCAAAAGTGAACAAGGTGGGATCTAGGAATTGTCCTAATAATTAATGAATTAATGTTTTCCACAAGATTTGCTCTAGGACTTGATCCTGAAATTCTGTAAGTACAGTACTTTTATTTTGAAGATAAGGCTATTTGTTTTTAAACTCATGAGGTTAAGGGCTTGAAAATATGCATATGTCAAATTTTAACAGCCTGAAGAAAAATCCATCCAGATTATGTGTAGGGTTTTTCCCTCTTAAACACCTTTAGAAATCTAAATCTCTGGGCCCTGTATAGCATTTCAAGCTATAAAGAGTTTACATATTTCAAATGCACACTGACTACTACATTTCCTTTCACAATCCAAGCATCGGAATTCTTTTCCTCTCATTTTTCATAATATGTTGGGTTTTTAAAAAAATCAGTGACAGAAACAAAGAGCAGCCAGTGGATGCAGTGCTGACTCGAGTATTCTGTGATAGCTCTTTAACAGATAAAACACATCTTGCTATGCTGCAGAGGCACATTCAGACAGATAACGTGCAATTCTAATTCAAAAAGTGTTTGAACATAATGTTTCTGTCTTGCTGCCTGATCTTTCAACTTCTGTTTCTTAGCAGTGTTAATTCTATTATAGCCCATTGGTTCTCACAAAATTAGTTTTTCTCAGTCTATGTTAGAGAACTTTTTATGAGGCTTTTGGTTTTATATTTTGTGAGATTTTTCTCACTTCCAGGCTTACCCATTCTGTGACTCACTCACCTTTGACATATTGCAGAAATTTTACAGAAAATCTTTGAACAGAAACTAACTGTGGGACATGATCTGAGTGACCATTTACTGAAGATGACACAGAAAAATAGATTATGTTGGTGAGATAATTCTACTAGAGTTAGGGGATTAATAATTTGACAGTGCAAGGCACTGATGAAACCTTGTCTGCAATACTGTGCAACATCCAGATCCCTGGGTCATCAGGGAAATGCAAAAACTACCTAAGGACAGGAGAGTGATGAACCTGAGCATTTCAGCAACAAAGGCTGTGAGGAGATCTGATTTCTGACTACAAATGCATCAGAGCTTAAGCATCAGGGAAGGAGAGGACCTGTTTAAGCTGAAGACCAGTGCTAGTACTGTAACAAATGCTCACATGAATACTTTGTGAGTAGGACATTTTCACCCACGAGAATGTGTTGGAGTCTGAGACATCCCTTTGGGAATCCAGAGTTGCTGAGACCCTGGTCAGGGGGCTCTGAGACCCTGGAATGATGCCCAAAACATCTGTGGGTTTGATTATAGCCCTTGAAACAAATTAGCAGCTTTATATGAGAACCTAAAAGTCACAGTAGTTTAAGTAATGTTATCATAAAATGAAAATATAGATTGTAGGATTTTTGGGAATGGGAATTTTAGAACACAAGATGGAGGAAAAAGCATGCGTTTGGTCTTTCTTTGTTCTTCTTCTTCATCTCCATTTTCTATTGTGGAGTTGGCACTTTTGGATTGGTTTAGAGTAGAAGTTCACTGTCTAACATAGATGATAGTAATTGGGAAATAATTGTAAACATCATGTACGTAGTTTTTAGTATAAAAAGATAACACCGCCCTGAGGGGCAGAGAGTGTGCCATGGCTGCCCTGCAAGACAGACCTGGCTGGCCTGAGAGAAAATATTACAGATAAGAAAATAATAAACAGCCTTGAAACCGAGAAAACTAAAGAGCTCAGATTTATTCCACCTCGGGCACACGAACTGCCAGACAAGAACTTTTACACATCTCGGGGAAAACACAAAAACGGATTCCGAGAAGAATGGAGTTCTGAAAAAAAATCCTATAGTAATAGACAAAGTACATAGTATATATAGTATACTAAAAGACAAAGAACAGTCCTTATTTTTAAGCAGGTGTTTATTCATTTTGTGCCAAGGAGTAACATCTGGAGTTTTCCCTCGCTAAAAGTGAGAGAGGGGGAACAAAGAAATACAAGACACTGGAGTCCAACCACAAACTCTTTATTAATGTCCTAACCAGATTTGCTTTTTTGCCAAGGAAAAGATTGCAGCAGGAAAATGTTGTGCTGTGTAAGAATCCCACTTACTTCAGCTGCCCATCAGAATTGTGTAAAAGCCTGACTCTTACCAGTTCAAGGATCTGAAGAATTAAGGTTGAGCATCTTCAGTGCCCAGTTTTAGTGGCTTGGATTGCCTCTGCCTCACTAAGGCAAATGCTACATCATTTTAGAAATCACATGCTCTCTTTTTGTCATGAAGATATTTAATTTCTTTCCCCAAAATCACTGAAAATCATTAATTATCTTAAAAGCTTAGCTAGGAGATCATCTTAGGAAGTCTGAGGAAAACTTCTTTACTCTCATTTTGAATGACAGTGAGGGAAAGTGCTGAGACACTTATTCATGCCTCCATGGCTTGGAAAATGCAGATTTTCTAAGTGTAGTAGTTCAGCTAAGGATATTAACAGTGGTCCAGCATATGGCAGAAGAAAAAACATGCAACAAAATCATTGCTAAAAGGAATGTAAAATTACAAGAAGGCAGGAGAGATTAAATTCTGTGTGGTAAATTCCCTTGGTAGAACATAAGGATGTGGCTGCTTGTTTATTTTAGCATGTGAAGAAGAGCAAGACAGCACATTTCATGTTCAAGGAAGAAAAGAAATTAGACAAATGTAACACCAGTGTTTCCTAGTTGCTGAAGACTAATAAATAAAACCAGATAGTATATTTTTCCAGGTGGCATCCCCTCTTTTCTGCTAACTACAGAAATATTTCAAGCTTTTCATCCTATTTTACTTATTTTTCAGCATATACTGTCTTCACAATTCATTTTCACAAATCTGGTTATTTCCATTTTGTGCTTCACATAATGAATCACATCTTTGTTTCAAGAACTCCTCATCTCCTGATCCCCTTTGGGATCAAAAGCATGAAATTTGATACATTAGCTGTTCTACTCCATTACATTAATTTGGAATGAAGATCATGTTTTGACAAATTGCTTGAACTTTGTGAAGCATTTATTGAAATCATTGCCTTTTAAATATATACAATTGCAGATCTTATTAAAAAAAAAAAACCAACTAAGAAACAAAAAACACATGGGAAAAGCAGAGAAAGCTAGAAATCAAACAGACATGACTGGAGCACACATAATTACTCTAAAATTATTGTCTCAAATTGTGCCTGCCTCATAGGCAAAAATGCCAAAGGTAAATGCCAAAATGCTCCTCTTTTCAACTTGAAAGAGCAGATATAATACCCTATAGTTCCAAGGTAGAGTTTGCTATTGTTTTTATTTGGAGCAGTGTGAAATCCACAGCAAAAGTTGAGAAATATCACATTTGGGAGTAAATTTTTGATCAACTTTCTTCTGGGAGATGTTTTTATCAGAATTTGATGCCTCTTTGAATGGAAAATAGGACATCTCTCTTTCGTCTGCATCTTTAAATGTTTTAGCTCTTTGTCGTTTCAGTTTCTAAATATTAGAAAAATCCAGGGACATGGCACTGAGACACAAATGAACCCCTCTCCCCCTGCCTCTGCTCCTGCCTGTGTCGGAGCAGAGGAGCCTTGGTGCTGGCTCAGATGTGATGTTATGGCACTGAGGTGGAGCTGGATGTCCAGGGACAAATCCAGGTCCAGCCTCATGGCACAGACATTTCTGTGCATGACTGTGAAAGAGAACAGCATGGAGAGGAGGGGACAGGAGCATGGTAAGGAGAAGGCAGCTCACCGTCTCTCCTCTCCCTTCGGGCTCCAGATCCATCTGCTGGATCTGGCAGCTTAGGGGCAATGTCAGGAAGGAAAGTTGTGTGAAATTCCCACTGTCTGCCTACTCCAGCAACACAATCAAGACCTTGGAGTCTGGATCTCATGGTGATTCCATGATGAGTGAAGTGCATCTAGAAGGTGCTCCAGCCCACAACAGTGCAACTCTCTACACATGAGTTAAATACAGTTGAAATTAATGAGATTTGGTAGGTTGAAATAGCTTATGGACGAGCTTCAGTTCAAAGACAGGAATGGAGACTTCTCTGGGTCTGAATTTCAGAACATTCTTTGGGATTATGAGATAACAAACCCAGCTATGAATGATCAGGTATGTACCTTCAGTTTTTTCCTTGCTGTGAAAGGGTTCTGTACTCTTGGCATTATTTCTAAAGAGAGAGAATAATACCTCCCTTCAGCCAAGTGATTTCTGAAAGCCTGTAAAGATTATTCATGCTCCCTACAGAATGAGAGGAGAGAAATTTGTCCAAAAGTCATCTCTGAACTCTTTTGTTCTACAGCTTCTGGAGAGACATGTTCTCCCTCTAAATACCTCAGAGAGGCAAAGCCCAGGAGCCAAAGCAGACACAAAGAAGTTTTAAAAAAACATACTGAGTGCAGCACAGGCCAATCCACTCAGCTGATTCAGAGAAGTTTTGGCAGAGCAGCTGAATTCTTGAGTGCTCAATAGCACAAAATACCAAAGAAATATAACCCCTACCTCTGATTTCATATAATTTTCTTTATGTCTCTACTGTCCTTTTGTTTCCATTCTTTCCTTTGGTATTTTTGTCTTCCTAAATAGCAGTGATAAGGATATTTATGCAGATCTCTTAGTAGGCAAATGTTTCTTGTATGTGCTCTAATGTGCTTCCTGTCATGTTGTTCATTATTCCTTCAGACTTTAATAATGTTCTCAGCTTGATATGGTTAAGAATAATGAGACATTTATTCCTCTTCAAGAAGCTAATTAAAAGACTCAGTTTTGTTTCTCTTAGGTGGGTTGATAGCTTAATTATAGATGTAAGAGTCACAATAAAATCCCCTTTCTATATGGGGTAACCTTATATAACTACACCATGTCTCTCTTTCCATTATCTTCATGACATTGTATATTACAGTTTCATGGAAAAAGAACAATACAATAAGTTTGAAACAAAATGCTTCTGCTAACAAGCTGCAAAGTTATGATGAGCAATTACTATGTGGAAGCTAAAGTGAGAATTATTTGGAGCTGGAAGTGAGGTTTCCATTGTATGCTTGGAAAGAAAATAGGGCCTGGCTATTGTCTTCACTTGTCACCTCCAACTCAGATCATAAGTAATGGCACATGAGTGATGCATGGCTGTGTGCCCACACTGGGCTTAATTCTTCAAAGTGGAGAAGTCTATCCAAAGCCAGAGACAATCAGAGCTTCCTGGGGTTTTGCCTTTGTTACACTGTATGCCAGGAGTGGTTTAGAGCTACACTGCGGTGCCTTCCCAATAGTTTTCCAGATTTATACTTGTATTGTCTTCTTGTTGTAGCTTGCTGTTAAATACCATAAATTGTGAAATAAAGAACGAAGACCTAAAGAAGCTCTCTGAGTCAGCCCATCAGAACCAGTGCAAACAGAAATAATGGTAGATCCTCAACTCCATAAAGTCTCCTGTCCTTCAGATCTTCAGGGTCCACAAGAAAAGCAGAGGGATCCTCAGACTAACTCACACTGGAAGCAGAGGCAGAACTGTGTGGGGTACTCCAGCCAGGAGATGGAAGCTGTGGAACAAGACAAAATCCTGGAGAAAGAACCAGGCTTTGCCAGGGGCCCAGCAGGATTGTATGGGAATGACTGTCCTCAGAAACTCTGGAAGGGATCTTTTGGTCTTCTGCATAAGGATCTGTCCAGGCATCTGCCTGCAGTGCTGCTGCAAACTGGCCCCTGCCAAGTGGTTTATTTGAGTGGACAGCTGGTGGATACCTTGCTGTGTTCAACGTTTTTTTTATCACATAAGTTCAAGTTTTGAAAGGATCATAAAGCAGCACCCTGTAAGAAGCCCTGTATTTCCATCCTGTGGGAGGAGATTGGAAACAAGGAGGAGGTCAAAAGCCTTCATGTCTGTCCTGAGTGATAACTCCCTTGTTAAAGAAATTCCAGACACAGTTGGGTTAGCCCAAAGTGACATTTCTCCTGAGTTTTATTGAAACTTGATGGGATATGGACAGATGCAGATGCTGGGAATCATACCATGGCTTAGCTCAAGGTTATGATGCTTCTGATTCCACTCACTTGAAGGGGTTTTGTCTTTAAAAAAGAAACACTCACAGACTTTTTCATCTTGCTTTGAGGCAATGCCATAGCTGCATGCCATACATATCATACCATAGCTAGCAGAGGATCATCTGATGGTGGGAACCTTTCCAGTCATGATCTCCCACCAGTACCTCCAGGAACTACAAACTGGGGGGGTTTTCTTCCTGCTGAGCATGGAAAATACATCTGATCATATTGACTATCCACTGATTATTAGATCTGCATCAGGGACTAGTCCCTTCTGTCTATTTTAGACAACAATCTTAATTTCGGACATCAATTCTTCTTTTCTCTTTTTTCTCTTCTCTTCTCTTCTCTTCTCTTCTCTTCTCTTCTCTTCTCTTCTCTTCTCTTCTCTTCTCTTCTCTTCTCTTCTCTTCTCTTCTCTTCTCTTCTCTTTCAGAGATATTAGACTGCAACTTTGAAAGCTTGTAATAAAAATGCTAAGAAAAGATTTAAATACATATTTACAGTAATGCACCAGCATTAATATGTTGGCTCCTTTCCTGGAAAGCTATAGGAGCCCATGATAACTTTTAGATAGTCAGAAAATCTTAGAGGAGAGAGAAATGAAAAGCCATTGAAATAGGAAGTAAATAGGTTAGCAGTGGAGGTGGAAGGAAGGTTTTCTTACCCTTGAAATTATTTAAGATTCAATATTAAAACCCTGATGAGGGAAAGGAATTCAGTGCATATGAACACAGGCCTCAGGGAAAGAGTAGGACTTGAAGGAAAGGCATAAAAATAAGAACAGATGGTGGTTTTGAATTGGTGGGTACTTTCTTGTGCTAGCCTTATTTAATAAATAAATAGTTAGACTGGAGTTAGACTACCAGTGCTGGATTTGAAGATTTGGGGTCTTTTGGGCCAAACACAGTTATCCAAGTTACCTGATGATGGAGAGTTCAAACACATACACCACTGAACAAATGTAAATTACTGGGCATAAATTATAATTTTGATTCTAGATGAACTGTTTTTCAGTGTGTCTATCAGATTTGCTGTAATCAGAAGCCATTGTGTGACCAAATATATATTAAATAAAACAAGGTATATTGCCGTTACTGGAAAAATCCACAGCTCAATTTCATGGTCATTTCATAATATACATATTTCAATAGCAACTTAATTGCAATGTAGAATCCAGGATTTCTCCTTAAACATGTGTGACCATTATGACTTAGATTAAATATTTGTCTCCCTTTCTGCTGGAAATCAAATATGAAAATTTTCTGCTAACATTTAAGAAGTTAAGCTGTCTAAGCTGGAATGACCAACATTTAAGTGGCAACCTGATGGCTATTTAGCAAAAATTAGAATAATAGAATCACAAAATGGTTTGAATTGGAAGAGACCTTAAAGATCATCTATTTCCAACTCTCTGCCCTGGTCAGAGACACCTTCCACTAAATCAGGTTGCTCAAAGCCCAATCCAACCTGGCCTTGAACATTTCCAGGGGAGGGAGGATCCATCCCAACTTCTCTGGGCAGCCTGTACCAGGGTCTCACCATCCTCACAGTAAAGAATTTCTGCCTAATATCCAATCGAAACCTGTCCTCTTTCACTTTAAAGCTGTTGCCCCTTATCCTGTCACTACATATCCTTCTCCAGCTTTCCTTCCTTCAGGAATTGAAAGGCTGCCATTAGGTCTCCCTGGAGCCTTTTCTTCTCCAGGCTGAGCACCCCCAATTCCCTTAGCCTTTGCTCATAGGAAAGGTGCTCCAGCCCTTGCTGCAAGATTCATTAGGCCTCTGAACTGGAATCATCAAAGCTTCTAAGGTTTAGATTGTGATAATTAATGAAGCAACATTTACTAATTATATCTAGGGAATGAATGTCATTAGGAATTGTGAATGTGTGTGCAGGAACTGAAGGCACTGGGGCTCCTTAAAGAAAGCTTGAAAATTCAATTTAGAACTTTTGTTAGAGCAGCTATTTGGAACTCATTTTAACAGATGTGAAATATAACAATACTTCCTGTAAAGGCTGGTCTAAGGAGGAGCAAATGGTAGTTCCACAATCACATTCCCTGATCTTTCAGACTTTGAGAAGAGTCAGCCATTTCAAGGGAAACTTCTTAGGATCTGAAAGTTTCCTGTCCTTGTACATGCCATACCCTTGCTGCTGCAGAGACAGATAAAGGTGATCCACTCCATGAAAAGCCTCTTCAGGAAAAACAGGGCAAATTTCACCAGTTTAATGTTGTGCTTAAGTGTTGGGCTTTGCACAGTCAACAAAATAAACCTTTTCTGTTGTTTTCTTCTTAAAGTGAGATTTCTCCTTTCAGCCAAGAACTGAATTTGAGTCTCTGTTTTCATGGATTCTAGATTTCTCGTGTAAGACTGAGACTTATGATGATCCATTGCAATTAAATCTGTTAAACCTGTCAGCCCAAGGACTTTGCTGTCCTATAACAACCACTTGAGACCAACATAGAGCATTGTGCTGCCTGCCCACTTTCTGAATATGAGGTAGCCTTGACGAAAACAAGGAAAATGCCTGGGCACCATGGCTGAATGGTGTTAATGGCACTGGGTGCCAGGATCTGCGTTCTCTAAGAGCACCAACAGCTCCAGCTGACACTGTACTTGAAGCCTAAAAATAACCAAATCTAAACATTTTAGGTTTTTCTCTGGTAACTGATGCCTGTTGGCTCTGGCACATTCTCCCTTCTGCCCCTTATGTCCTGAGGAGCAAAAAAGTTGATGGAAAGTCTACCTCATATCTAGAGGATGTTGTTCACTTTTGCACACAGCAGTATGGTCACAGAGAGATGATGTGTCTGATTGTCTTCATTATCCAAAGCTGAATGAAATTTTTCATGATCAAAGAAAACTAAAATGGTGCCAGCCTACAGATGATACACCAGAGGATTTCAAAGAGCTTCATGAGTGGGAGATAAAATTCAGGTTTTTACTGAAACCCAGCACCCAGTTAAACCACATGGGAAGATTCCTCAAGGGAGTCCTCTCAAGGTTATCAATATATTTTATAGTATATTGCTCAACATGCATACAGAAATATCAATTTCACTTTAAGTTGCATAAGATGCATTTACTTGGAATTCATAGTAAATGTTCTGAAAACTAATGTATTTTAAATTAAAAGCTATTACTTCTTAAGATGTGTGCTGTATAAGATAGAAAATTCATCACAACATCTTCCAAAAGTATTAATGGGAGAATCCAGCCAGGCAGTTATTTCCCCAGGAAAAGTCTGTTTTCCCCATGACAGTAACTGGTGAGGGATCTCTCCCTGTCTTTACGACTGCATATAAACCTTTCATGGTATTTTCTCCCTGCCCTGTCCAGCTGAGAAGGGGAGTGACAGAGTGGCTTTGGGGGGCACAGGGCATCCAGTAACCACAGCCAGTTTCCTAAATAAACAGATAAGCCAACTATGGGGGCTTCAGTGAGAACTGAACAAAGAATATCTCCCTGCATACTTGGCCACAGTAAGTGAGTAAATCATGGTGGATAGACATGTGCAGCACATGCTGCTTAGAGACACTCTGGAAAATGGTAGAGAATGAGAATGTCATAGCAGCATGGAGGGTCATTCCCCACAAAGTACAATATGAGAGAGAAAGCTCTCCAAGCCGTTAGCTGCTCTTCAAAAGAGCATTTTTTCAGAAACTGTAAGCACTTAAGTCTATAACTTTTATTTACTTAAGGAGTTTCTTTTAGTCACTAAGTATTTTTTATAAATGGAGAAGGTCTACTCTCTAGATAAATTCAGAACTGTAAATGTATTGCAAGTGTATGTTATTTCACTGTGGAAGTATAGGCAGTTTTGTGTGCTTTGTTTGCCTTGAGTTTAGATGCCAGTTTTTCATTTTGAGCAGTTCAGAGCCCAGAGGAGATTAAGAGAAAGCTTCTCTTTAAAGCACAGCAGTTTATATGTACTCCTAGGCCATGATTCAAAAATGTTGATATCTCCTTATGCCTGGAGCAGCTGTGCCCCTGAGTCATCACCATAGAGTCTTTGCCATGGAAACACAAGCTGTGTCCCAGGGTGTCACCACTTCCATGGGTCAGTTAGCAACGGGAGCAGGACAGACAGATACACAGCATTCCCAAACAGACTCTGAAAATACATTTGATTACTGCTTGTCCTTCCTTTATCCTTTCTGTCTTTACACTTTTTGTATTGGCAAGCTCATCTCTGGGCAAATGCTGGCTTTTGCCATCTGTTTCTGTCTATCCAGGCCAACTCTGATCCTCATTATTTATGATAGCAGAGATAATATAATACAAATTACCTCCTCCAGATCCCTTTTTTTGTCAGATTTCAAATATTCTTTTCTAAACTTGGGAAAAGCTAGCACTACTTTGACTCAAATGCGATTGAAACCCTTATTTTTCATTTCCTTTACCTGACTCCATGTCCTCTAAATTCCAGGTAACCACAATCCCACATAATCCTCAAACTCATTATCTCACATATCTTACAAAGCATGAAACCATTCTCATCCAAGATCCCACACTCTGTTCCACATACTAGACAAAAATGCCGTGCTTTTGCTTTACTATTTCTCCAGCTTTATTTACTGGTCCCAGAAGCTTGTGCATCTCCACAGCCATCAACCCCTCCCTTTTCCTCCTCCTTTTTAAACCCACAATACTTGGTGGTGTGCTGATCATCTTCTCTGTGAAAATTTTTAGTAAATTTTAATATTGTTTTCTCACTTTACCTGGTTCCCCAGCAATAAGAGCTGGGTGGTGAAGGAAAGGCAGGGAAAAGGCTAGGAAGAAGAAATGATTGATATAGAATAATAATGCAGACATCTAAAGCAAATATAAGCTATATTTCACTGATTTTCATTAGTTCTGGAAAATAGGTTTTCATCCTCACAAAAAGCTAAAACATAGTATCAGAGATAAATACAGCACAACAGCATGGCCAGGTTGATCTTCTCATCACTGAACTACAGATTTTAGAAACCTCCCAAAGGACTGTGTGTTCCTGAATCAGTCATGAGGTTATTTTCTCCATCTTTTTTTGCGAATATATCTATAATTACAAAAGCCCTTTGAAAAACTGTTACAACTGAGTATATTGCCTCTAATTGCTAACAATTGTCAATATAAATGAGCATCAGAAATATGGCAGCTTTTCTTTTTCATTCTGTTTACTTCTATACTCATTAATTTGAAAAAATAAGTAAATTTCAACAATTTGGAGAAACACTAAGGCCCTAATGTGCTTAATTTGTTGATATTTATCCTGCCTTCAGAGGGCCAGCATATTCCATCATTACTTCACATGCATATAGGGCTTCTTTTCAGTTTTAAGTGGTTCACACTCTGTTCCTAGGCACCTCACTGGGATCAGAGGTGATTTCCATCTTCCTGAAGTAATTTGACACTCAGTAAATTTCAGCTAAATGCTCTAGCTTTCATAAATGAAACTTTTTCAGGATACAGTGCTGTTGCATCACTACTTGTTTTACTGCTGCTGAAAATCAAGATACCAATTACTGTCAAGGAAGGTCAGAAATTGGTTTTAGCAATGTCTCATTTAGACTAATACAAAAAATTGCAATTTCCATTTCTTGACAATTAGTGGCCACTGTCCAAAACAACAGGTGAAGGACCACACTGCAAAACCTAGATCACAATTAGAAGAAGTTTCAGATGAGAAGAAATAGTTTATAAATACTTCTGGATTTTTTCCTTTGGTAAGTTATAGGGCAGTTAATTTAGAAGTCCAGGAAAGCTTCAGCTTAACTTTAATAAGCAGCTATAACTTATATGTAGACACTCAAGATGGCAATAAAACAGTCATTATTTTCTAATTATAATTGAAAATAACATTTTTATTAGATTGCATTTGGTAAATAAACATTATGGGTTTAAAATCCATAAACAGAAACCTGATCATTTATTTGAGTCAAATAAGAACTGTTTTGAAGCTGATCACATTAAAGTGTGACTGATAAACCCAATCTCTATTTCACTCTCAATCTACAATGTTAACTTTATATTAGTTTAACATAAATATGTTAGTGTTACCTGCGGGAAAGAGGCACAAACATTTGTCAATCTAAATTTCTATAAAATCTGAATCCTAGTACACCAAGATCCATATTCTCAAACATTCCAGCTGCTTCAAAGGTATTTAGGAGCCTAACTCTCCTGTTAAAAGAAACAGTGGTGGCTGCATAAATTCTATGGGCTGTTGGATCTTTATAAGAATTTCAGAAAAACTTAGGTCTTTAGCTACCTAGGTCATTTTGACAGCTTTAAGTCCTAAATGTAGTGAGCAATTGAACATAAAAAATAAAGTGGGTCAGTGCTGTTAGATCTTGAATAACTGATCCACTGAGTGTGCCCAGGCAGAGGTATACAGGTGCCACGTGGAGGAAAGTGAATTTCCTGGTTTTGTAAGGTCAGTGTTAAACCTGATTATTGCACAGATATTTGCTGCCATGGGAAAGCTTTGGGTGTTCAAAGAAGGTGTGAAGGATTGGGGGTCTGACACAAGGCCAGGAAAATCAGCAGATGTCTTGCAAAGCCTTTGTAGATCCTGAAGTGTTCTTGAGATTCATGATACACCATTTTGGAATGAGTTTCTGGAGCACTGTAATATGAGTGAGGCATAAAACACCCAGGAAACCATAAGTGGAAAGCTCAGCATTTCTGGTCATTAAAGTGTCAGGGAGTTTTCTGAGAGTGCGACCACTTCCCCATAGTGTGCCGGTCTGTTCCCAGCAGTGGCCAGCACACATGTGGGGTACATGTGGGGTACAGGGGAGCTGTCTTACCCCACACTTTTCTTGTTCATGCATGTCTGGGCCAAAACACTTTGTTCCTGTCTTTCAGAGAGCTCTTTATGAAGTTGTGTCAAGACAAGAAGGGTTTGCTAAAATACCAGCTCTGGACATCCTATTGCATGCTCACAGAAACCCTCAGCTCACTTCTCCCAGTCTGCAAGGAGAGTTCTTCTCAGAAGTGATGACGGTTTGAACTATGATTTTTGAGAGATGTTTCGGTCCCAGAGCACCACTCTGGTTCACTGACTTCTATATCAGAAGCAATCTTCTCATGGGTTCCCCTGAGAGACAGGACTGTGTCCCCCAGATCCAGCATTATCTGCCTTTGTCCAAAAAATCTTCACTGTGTTCCCTGAATTGGCAACAGATACTCTTGATTCACTTCCAGAAACATCCTTTCCTTCTCTCAGGTACCACTAGAAGAGACCCAGTCCAAGCCCATCTCAAGGAGTTCCAGGACAGCTTCAACCATCCTAGCCATGGCTCAGCACAAAATAAATAGTATGCCAGGAATTAAGAGAAGTTAACAGGCAAAAGGTCACCACAAGGCTGAAGACCTTCCCTAAACAGACAAAATTTAAGGACCTGCCAATGGAAGGGGATTAGTAGCTGAGTGTTTTGACTCAGTGATATACAGTGGGACTCGATCTTGGAGGTGTTTTCCAACCTTGATGATTTAATGATTCTACAATTCCATGAGCAAAGTACAGAAGGAAGTGCTTGGGTGCAATCTGCTCTTTATGCAGCTTCACAATTCAGTCTGGACAAGTTATTTGTTGTTTGTTGACTCCAAAGGAATTGCTTGACAGATTGTGCTGCAGATGTCATTGTCTAAGGGATTTTTTTTTCCCAATCAGTTTTGCTTTTGGGGAAGAAAAATGAAGTGGCAAACAACATTTATTGTTGGTAGTTACCAGAGTTGTTCCTGGAAGAAAAAAGTGTTAAGAAGTTATGAGCTGGATAATAGAACTGTGTACATTTTTAATGCAATGCTATTTTGTTTCATGGGGTAATAGATCTGCAAATGGGAATAAGAGGGCATTGTAGTCAGAAGCTTTAAAACACACTTAATTGGGAAATACTGAAGTTATATATTGGTGTTGTAAGCTTTTCTCAGGGAAAACAGTTATTGTTATTACTAACTTTTCCAAATGCAGAAAAATTTAGAGAATAAATAAAAATCATAGGAATGCCATTAATTTCAAGATATCCCCACTGGAATACAACTTTCTCACATTTTATTATACAAACATAGACATACCTGTTGGAAACACATGTTTATATGGAATTTAAATCAAAACCCCACTGTATAAAGGAGATACAGATTTTCAGCAATGGAGGGCTTCGTTCCACTCTCACTGAATCAGCTGTAGAGCTACTGTTAACTTTGCTGGAAGTAAAATCAGCCATTTTGCTTGAAGCTGGAGCTGCAATTCTGAGGAAACACAACAAAATCTACTAGTTTTTGGATGAAAATACTAATGTCTGGTCATCCAGTGAAGAAGAGTAAACTGACAAAAAGCATCAGGCAAAAGATAGAAAAAGAGTGAGTGGGAACTTCTCAGAGGTGCTTGAATTAAAATGTGTAATGAAAACTTTGATCCTCTCCTCTCCTCTCCTCTCCTCTCCTCTCCTCTCCTCTCCTCTCC
>VXBI01006378.1:176548-187711 GCA_013397375.1 Toxostoma redivivum | reverse complement strand
TCCTCTCCTCTCCTCTCCTCTCCTCACTGTAAATGGACAAACAGAGTCTGCAGACGAGGGAATGCAGAGTGAACAGAGAAATTTGAACTCCTGCAGCCTCTGACCACACCACCTAGAGAAAGCAACTGAGATAAAGGCAGCATCTTAGTATATTAAAAGGCTTTACTAAACACTCTCTTTTCATGCTTCCACTCATCCCCAAAAAGTCATTATCAAAATCTAGAATATGTCAGAGTCCTGCAGTCAAGAAGGGGACCAAGAGCTGATCACCCAGCTGCTAATTAATGTGGCTAATTAATATGTGCATCTCCTGCTAACAGGCCTCTGGAGGTTGAAGCAGAGTCAGTTTGGCTTTCACACCTTCCCTTCCAAGTTCTTGGGATTCAGAGAGACAATTTAAACTCTCCATCAAGTACCATTAATGAATATCAGATTAAGAGATTGAGAATTTTTTTAATATGTTGTTAGTTTAAAACAAAGTGTTTCATGTGCTTCATAAAACTTTCCACAGGGAATGCATCCCTGTGATTAAATTATTTTAAGAATTAACTTAATAAATTATATGTCACAGTTTAATATTAAAAACTGTTTATCTTTGAGTAATAATCACTCTTTGAGTCAAAACAGAGCACAGCTGCAAATTACTACCATGGGAAAGTACCTAATAAACCCTGAATTTCAGTATTGATAGATTTCCTCTAAATATATTTAATTAAATTTAAACTTGAGATTTTGTTACAGAAAACTGCAACACATTTTAAATACCACATTCTTTTGGGGAATCATATTTTCAAGTTCTCAAGAAACTCATTGCTAACCAAGGCAAACCCTTTTATCAATGTTAAATTATTACAGCTTTCCCTACAACATAACTGGATCTTCACTTGTTTTAGAAAATGCAAGAATTATTAATAAGTTGCTATATTTTTAGGTTAAGGATGGGATATAGTACCTTAAAGATCCCTATGACATATATTTGAGCCAAAACATTATGTTCTTGGCTGTAATGACTTGGTTGGACTCAGGCCTTAGTGTTTTGCAGCTTGAGCAATAAGCTCTCTTGAATTCATGAATATCTTTTCTCCTACCAGAGGAATTACAGTTGGTTCTAGCATACTAAGCAAGCTTGCAACTGTCTAATATTTAAGTACTTTTTTAATCCAGCTCTTAGTACATCTGGACTGAATCACAGCCTCTTTCTGCTGAAAGTCATCTGTCTGTTCCATGTGTTATATTATTAAATTATCTAGTCTTTTTAAATAATTGTGTTTTCTACTCACTCTCAATGAAAAGCTTCAACAGTTGTCTCAGCCAAAGTTATCAGAGTTTTTAACTAAAACATACTGCAGTGATCTTCTCCAGAGTTCTTTCCCTTTTTAATTAAGGTCCCTTCTACATCTTTCACATTGCACCATGAACGAGGCTTTGTTTTGCTGTTGGGAAGGATAAGAATTTGACAGAAAGGTCTCACAGATATGTGTGTGTAACAGAAAGATCTTTGAATATAGAATCTGAAGAAGGAATAGAAATGATAGCAAGTTTTGATATAGAAGAAAAGAATTGCTGAGCCAGTCTTACTGGGTAACTAGAAGGCAAAGAGCAAGTGAGTTGGAAGGGACTTTTATGGCTTAGAGCAAAGGATAAATCCACCTCAAACAAAAGATGTTTTTACCAAGCAAAAAGATTTTCACAGACAAACAAAAAAGCCAATGTTGCAAGTAGAGAAAAGATCTCAGAAATTTCCACTGCAAGAAAACTGAAAAAGAACTTCTAGCTTAAACTGTGACATACTAACCTTTTGTGATTGTATAGTAACATGAATATGGTAATGTTAGTAGTTAGGATAGGCTATAGGTAATAGTAAAGGTATTGACTGGTTGTCATGTATTAAGATGATCTGTAATTAAAAGTATATAACGCATTGTAACCAGAACTGGAGTTAGCTTCAGACAAACCCACAGCTGTGGCTGAAAAGGCTGTGGGCTGAGCTCTTGTCACCCACAACCCGTGATTGCTGTATCATTTGATGTAATAAACAGCATTTTAAAGAGCTGCCTGGAGCCTCGCATCCCTCATTTTGGCTCTTACACTTTGCATTTCCTCAGACATGGTCCTGGGCAGCCTGTTCTGTCTGACCCTGCTCGAACAGGGGTTTGCATCAGATGATCACAAAATCCCTTCCAACCTTGATGATTCTGTGATTCTGCACCAAATAGTGTTAATATTTTAAAAAAGTTTCTGTTTATCAGTGATATCTCATTCCACAAGTCCACCAAGTTCAGAGTTTCTCATCACTATGCTGATATCTTCACTGGGTTTATGTTCATAAACTTGTTACTTACCTAATTACCCTTACCCTGGCCACACTGCCATGGTTGACAGGGACATGCACTGAAACAGCCACAGTGGTACAACTTATTTTGCAGGTACAGTCCCACAGTTCTGCTTTTCCCAACAGCTGTCATCATCTGCATTCAAAACTTGGACTCAGCTATGTCTTCAGATACTGCAAATATACCTGTAAATTTGTACCCTAGTGTTTGTCATAGAGTCCAGCTTTAGATTTCATAGCTCAGCAATGGAAACAAGGTTGCTACTGAGGCCAGCACAGATCCCAGTAATAATTCTTCTGAAGTCTGACATTGTACTGGAAATAATGATGCAGCTGAGCAACAAACTCCATGGCTGAACTGAGTGCCTGATTTGAATAATGTAGGCTGAATTCCAGTCTCAGTAACACTTGGGAAAGCACCAATATAAATAAATATGGAACATAAAATATTTTAGTTTGTGTATGGGAGAGACTTAATTGACGTTTTACAACCATAGATGTAATTTTGTCAGCATGGGAAAAGACTTTATATTATTTCATGAGCCTACGTCTTTTCTACTCATCTAGGTGACCTTAGTGATGGTGATTGGAGAGAGATCTGAGTCTGAAGGTTGATCCCATATGCAGAAAATACTGCAATTTTTTACAGAAATAAAATAAGTGAAGAGAGTAGAATCAATACCTGGAAGCACAAGAGATACTTCAGATTTAGTAGCATTGATTAAAGCATGATTATTCAATGCACACACAGAGGAAGCATAACTTTTCAGGAAAAATAAAGTATTCTATGTAATATCCGAGAAACAAGACAGGAAAACAAAGCTATTAAAACAAATGTTAGGAAATAGACAGAACTTTTTACAACTGGAGCATATAAAAGTACAGAAGATGAAAGCAAGGATAATTAGAGCTGGTACTTCATTACAGGATACAAATTGCAGTAATAGTTACTGTCTTTAGTCTGGGAGTCTTGTTCTTGGATATGATACAAAGACTATTACACACTCTGGGTTCTGCTCATGAGTCTGATTAATTTAAGTACCATGTGTGTTAATTTTTCCTAAACTCACCAAGAGCTAGAACCAGAGGGTTGTAGCTTACGTATAGCTCCTCTGACAGAGATTTACAGGCTCAGGATTGGCAAGAGCTTTAGTACTGCTAAAGAAGTTACTGAATTACATGTTTTATAGAAAAGTAAGAAAAACCCCACAACCCTGTTCTCTTTAATATTCTGGGTTACAGTGTGCAGCATTTCCTCAGTCAGTTCAGCAGTGGATTGGCTTTCTCACTGAGGGAATCATGCATCTATCCCACAAATGATGGAGAGGCTTGGACGTATCACTCCTAATACATTACTGGAGTCCAAAATAATTTGTTTTCTCCACCAAGTGAACCTATGGAATAAGTTGAATTCAGATCTCCTTCCTATCTCTTTGCGTGCACAGTTATTTATTACAGAAACATGACTGTGTACCTCCAGATCCCCAAATCTCTGTGTACACCTCCCCTAGGACAAAGCTCGACCCTTGGGCATGTGTGGTTGCACAGCAGAGTCCAGAGTGCTGGAAGAGATCTGAAATCTTGGTGAGAAAGATGTGTTCAAAATGTCCTTTACAGGCCTCTAACTGATGTAAGTATTTTGTAGTCTTTTATGTCTATCAACAATCATAAAATGATTATTGATATAAAATGATTATATGACATAAAATCATAGGATTGTCAATGTTGGAAAAGAGATTCAAGATGTCAAGTCCAACCAGCAACTAAGTGCTACCAGTGTAACTCCTAAATCACTAAACCATATTATCCAGTGCCAGATCCAGATGCCTTTTAAACCATCACAGAACTATTCTGATTTGGAAGGGACCCACATGAATCATCAAAATCAAGCTCCTGGATCTGCACAAGACAATCCCAAGAATCCCACCATGTGCCTGAGAGCATTTTCCAAATGCTTCTTGAACTCTGTCAGGTTTGGGGCTGTGACCACTCCCCTGGGGACACTGTTGCAGTGCCCAAACACCCTCTGGGTGAAAAACCTTTTCCTGATATCCAGCCTAAATATCCCGAGTCATCTTCAGGCCATGCACTTGTGTTCTGTCACGGATCACCAGAGAGGAGACTCATACCTGGCCCTCTGTTTCCAGTCATGAGGAAGCTGAAGACCACAGTGAGGTTTGTCCTCAGACTCCTCTTCCCTAGGCTGAACAGACCAAGGGACCGCAGCTGCTCCATGTATGGCTTCCCTTCCAGGCTCTTCCCCATCTTTGTAGCCCTCCTGAAACTGAAAACTCCTTCACTGAGGGTAAACATTACTTAGCAACAATTAAAACATTAGAGTGTTTTCAAGCTAAATCACATACCAAATCTATAACACAGCACTGTAGTAGCTACTAACAAGAAAATTATCTCAGCTGAAATCAGGGCACCCTGAAGCTGCACTCTTCCACACAGCCTTTCTGTACAAGAGGAAATAAAAAACCAAGGAGGAGTTAAAAAAAAACAAGGAGTAGTTACCCTTTAAAAATTAACAACTGAAAATACTTTACCAAATATAATTTCCTCGCAGTAGTTTGCTACCTCACCAAAAATAACAAGCCTTCTCAGGTGATTCTATCATAATATTCTCCTAAGTGCCATGTGCAGATTTGCAAAATCAAATATGGACATTTCTTAGTATTTATGTTTTAAAGCTTAGTTGTGAACCTGTCAGGTACTTCTGAACTGTTTTTGTAAGGAAGAATAAGAATACTTAGCATTTATATAGCACAGCATTGTTCACTCATATAATGCTTTCAAGTTATTGCCTCATCAATCCTCTCAGTGTCCCTGTGCAGCAAAGATGTATTCCTGTACCCATTAGACCAATTCTCTACACTACAGGGAAATATGTACCCTTGAGATCTCTAACCAGCTGAGCCATACACAAAAAGTTTGGACAAACTACAGATGAAATTATTTGCTTAAGTTAGTGAGAGTTTTGGGATAGACATCAGTGGTGTCAGACCATCACACCCATACCCTGCATTGTTTGTGTGGGAAGAGCCAACACCACCTGCACTTCTTACGGGTTCCTGTTGTTATAAACTACATCTGTACAGCCAATTGAAATAAGGGGTGTAGCCTGTGAAGTAGGATTAGAGGAGTATTTAGGATTCAGAGAGCAAAATCTTGCCAGTGCTTCTGTTTGGGATGGGTAGCTGAGATGTAACACTGCTGATGAGATTCTTGCTGATGTGCACCAAAACCATACTGGGGGGGCAGTAATGATGTCAAAGCTGTGTGTGGAACTGTTTTATCTAGTGGGATGGAAGCACGTTGGCCTACAGAATTTTCTTATTCTTGAAACACAGATGGACAAAATACTAGAATCATACAATCATTGAGTTGTTTAGGTTGGAAGGGAAGTTAAAGATAATGAAGCTCTAATCCTTTTGCCAGGGACACCTTTCACTAGTCTAGGTTGCTCAAAACCCCATCCAACCTGGCCTTGAGCACCTCCAGGGATGAGACAGCCACAGCTATTCTGGGCAACCTGTTCCAGTGCCTCACCACTCCCACAGTAAAGAATTTCTTCCTTATATCTAACCTAAACCTACTCTCTTTCATTTTAAAGCCATTCACCCTCATCCCATCACTACATGTCCTTTTAAAACAAGCTCTGTTGTAGCCCCTTTAGGCACTAGAAGTTTGTTAAAAGATTTTCCCAGAGTCTTCCCTTCTGAAGAATGAATCCAGTCTGAAACTAAACATCCCTGAACTTTGCAATAATACCCATGTGATTGGAATCCATTAAACTATTCAGATTTTCTTTTTTGTTTTTCATCTGACTTTTGCTAGTGCTTCAGACTTTGGACATCTGGAGCTACATGTCTGATTTTATTCACTGCAGAAGACTAGAAAATAGGTTTTGAGAAAAATAAAATGTGTTTAGAGGATTTCAGTATAAAGGAGAGACTTGGTATTTTTGCCCCTTCATATTCCTGGTAAAAGACTTGTAATGACAACTTTGGGTGTAAAAAAATATAGTGACTCTTAATGCAAATGACAGTAAGGAAATATCCAAACCAGAGGCAAATACATTCTTTAGTTAAGTTGTATGTACCTGAGTTGTCAAAACTGGCTAAGAGCAGGACTCAGATCATATTGTATGAGACCATGAGAAAATTATAATTTTCCTCCACTCTCATTTTCCCTAAAGCATTTAGCTCTCCTGCCAGAGACTTGTTAAGGAGAGTTTTAGATATTTAGTTGTNGATTTTTATTATTCCACACTTATTATGTTAGATCATGGGTACTTCATTATGTGTAGCTTCATCTGTATTTAATTTACAATTCTAATTCTCATCCATTCATTTTTCTCAAGATGGGTTTTTCTTAATGCCTTGCTATTTTCTTTAACCATATTATCATTGACTCATTTGTCTCTTCTATCAGTCACTGACAGATTTTAATTTAAAACTCATATTCACTGCCCTTTATGCTCTCATTTTCAGCCTCATCTATATTTTTAAGCATTTTAACATTCAGGAGAACTGCTTTGCTCACTTGTGGGAAAGCATAATTTACTCAGACAGACCCACCAAGGAGGTAAAAAAAAACTTTACATTTTTAATTCTTTGTAACAAAATATTGATTAGCCAGTATCAATTAGACAAATGAATTTATATAAGAAGAAATTGGCACTAAATTTCTAGCTTCAGTGGAAACTAACTTCAAATGATAACTAGCAATTTCCATTAAACCCACCATAATTTAGTAGATATGACATTTTTTATTGAAAAAAATAGTTTTATACAAATTTCTCATAGAAATGTTTTATCAAGTAACATTGTTTACACCTCATCTCATACTGTGATTTTTCAGTGTTTCTTTCACAAGACAAAGGCCGATGCCACACTTTTTGGAGAGTCTCAGAACCTGACGTGGTGTCAGGGGCCTCTTTTGCAGGGTTGACATCATGGACACTTGCCACTGTGTGGTCAGAATACCATACAGACCTCTTACCTTTTTTTGAAATTATAATAATTAGTCTTTTCAGCATGTTGCATCTCTCAGAATATCCTTCCTTCTGTGCTCTAAATACCAGTTCTTGCTAAATGAATTTCATTATGCAGGGAAATAAAGATTGGCTGTGCTTTTTGTAAAAAGTCCTAAATTGTCAAAGACTGCACATGAAGCCTGAAAGCAGGAGTTGCTCGAGTGAGGCTCAATCTGGGAAAGCAATCCACGCATATGGAGAAAAAATCATAACCTGAAGATTAATGTGACAAAACACTGCTGCAAATTTTCAGCTGGAAAGACAGAATTGCTCTCAACTAAGACAATAAATGAGATGACAATTCACATGCAGGGCTAATGGTAATATCTGTGGTGTCACAAGCATGCGGTAATTATAGCTGTGAAGATGAGCTCTGTTGTAGCTAATTATTTACTGCTGCTGGAAATTCCTTCCAAAACATTGGGGCTGGGGTCTCAAACGAGGAACTCTGAAACTATCTTCTGTTCTTCTGNAGGTTGGAAGGAAACTCTGGAGGTCATGGATCCAATCACCCTGACCAAACAGGGACAACACCTGGAGCCAGTTGCCCAGTATCTTGTCCAGACAGTTTTGGAATATCTCCTAGGATGGAGACTCTATAAGCTCTCTGGGCCATTTCCAGTGCTCCATCACCCTTCAAGTGAAAAAGAATTTCCTGATGTCCCAGTGGAACATCCTGTGTTTGTTCTCACTTCTCCCTGTGCTGTCCCATCTAATGAGCCCCACTGTAAAGAGTTTTTATCTTCCTTGTGTCATGGCTATTACAGCCATGATGGTCAAAGGATATGGGCAAAACAAGAATTAGAGGCAGCTATATAATCTGTTTTATTAGACCAACTGGTGTAGCTGGAAACAAGAAAATAACTTTTTGGTAAACAAATTCTCCCAAAGGATTGAAATAGATCATTGCGGGCAAATACAAAGTTGGCTGGTTGTTATTTACCCTCAGAGCACTGCAGTTTTACTCCCCATGGACTGCCTTGGAGCCTGACTGAATAAAAGCAAAGCTACAAAGACTGACTTATATGTACAAATCTTGCCACATTCCCCCTTGAGCAGATGCCTGTTGGACTGTTGCTAATGCAGAGCAGACAAATTGGGATGGAAAAGTGCCAGTGTTCAACTCTTATTTTTGAAAAGCACTCTACTTCTCATAATGGAAAAGTTTGACATATTTTCTTGTCCAGAGACAATGAGGTAAATCAACAGTCTTCAAACAAAACTCAATTTTTGAGCATCAGGACTGTGTATTTCTGCTTAACAAAAGCCTTTCTGTCCTGCAACTGAAAGATATAAAATTTGTGTTATGAACTGCAATCTGTGAAATTATTCCTGCTGTTGTCTTTGTAGAATGACAAAGTTTAGCTTCTAGATTTTTTGGCCAGATTAGAAACAATTCAGCACAATACCACTGATTTCAATTGAGTTATACTGAATTGTATCAGTGTCACTGAGAGAATAATGTGACCTAAGACTATAAGAATATCTTGTCATGAAAGCTGTGACTTGATTAGAAATAATCTTTTAGGAAGAGAAAGTCAAGGTAATTCAGATAAAAATGAGAAATTTAGTTTGTGTATTTGGCTTAATAAAGGATTCAATTTTCCATTTGTTCTTAAAAGATTAATTTAGAAAAGACTCTTTATGTAAAGTTATGTAAGATACATTGAGGGTTTTTTTGTTACCTTTCTTTAACAATTCAAATAATGATTAAATTCTGCTTTTGTCCTGAATACCATTGGTTCAGGTAGTTTCAGTGATGGTCTTGCTAAGAGAGGAATTTTGTGTCCGTAAATTACTGTACTGAAATGTTGAGCTGTGTGAGTAGGTATTGTTAGAAGGGTTTGTTTTTTTTCCTAGAGGGACAATAGGGTCTTAAAGAGATTTTCCTGTTTCAGAAGGTCAGATTTTTCTCTTGGAAAATTTTGTCTGGAATAGGACTAAAAAACATTAAAACTAACCCAGTGGTTAATTTCTAAATTTACAGGGTGTGTAAAAAGCTGACTAAAGTTTTAAAAAATCTACAAGTATTTGAAGCGTTTTGTTTTCAATTTTACACTATTAATAATTTTGCAAAAGACTATACTATTATTTAAACATTCCAATTAATTCAGAAAAAATAAATTCCGTATTTTCCTGATACAGGATTCTGCTACAGATTACAAGGTTAAAAATACTATTCTTATTGGATGAAATTAAGAACAACTTCTAATTGTAAGACCCCAGATCTGTTTGTTTGCTGCTAGTTTGTTGGTTGGGCTTTTTTTCCAGTGAAAAGTAATAAATTTTACCTGTCTTCTTTTTCTTCAATTCTTTAGCATATTTCTGGATGGTATTATAAACCCTATGTATAATTCTGTTCAGTTATTTTTCCTTCATAGTTGCAGGCCTTGCATAATTAATCTCTTTTTGGAGAACTTTCTATTTCTTAACCCAAATGAATGCCATCACCAAAAAATACAGATATCTTAGAGAGACAGGAATCTCTTACAGGGGTTGAGAGGAATGAGTAAATGATAAGGCAAATTTTCCATGTAGAGAGGGATAGGAGTAAAAATATGTAGCACACAATAATGTAGGAATCTAATACTGAGAGAGTGGACACAGAAGCCTTCTAAAAACATCCATAAAGGAGATGTACAGGGGCTCTGCTCTTCCTGTGGTGTGGCCCTGGCTCCAAGAATTTCCTGCGGATTAGATCAAGAAAAGTTTATTTAATCCTTTCAGTTCTTGGTTTGACTTCTGGTACAATGTGAGACTTTTGGGGTTCAATTTACTTGAAGCCTGAGGAAGATTGTTATGTAATGCCAGTGTCAATGCCTGAGCAGTTTCATCCCATCCTTAGCTTTGTAAGTAACTTTATCTGTCTTTGTAAGTAACCTCTGTCTCTTCTATTTGCTAAGGAAAATGGTAGGATTAATTTCTCCTTATATTATCCATCAGCATCTAGTCTAAGCAGATCATGCAGCTCTCCATTCAGAGGAGAGAGAGAGGTTTCTACAGAAAATAGGAATAAACTACCCTTCACATGTGCATACCAGTCACCAGTGATCCAAGGGACTGCCTTTACCAGTGTAATTAATTGTAAATGTCTCAGGTTACAGTGAGGCTTGCCACAAATCCCCCATTGTCTTAATACAATATGTAAAATGTGCAGGACCACAGTCTGTGATAAAACTAGTTTTGTGACTTTTCAGTCAGTTCTTCAAGCATTCCAGGTCAGACAGTAAAAATGTCATGTTCTCTTGTAAATTGCTACTTCACAAATCTTTCCTTAGCTGCAAATTTTGCAGGCAAAGTTAATTAGTTGATCCCTACCATCACTTCTCCTCCTCTTCCTCCTTGCTCTTGTCAAATAACATTGGGCCATTGATTAACTCCTGGGGTACTCAGACAGAAATATCCTGTATATTTTCCTTCCAAAACCTGGATTTTTAACTTTCTTTGTTAATACCGAGTATGCTCCTCTTCTATTCTCACCAAATAAATTAGTTCTGATAAAATAATATGTGGTACTCATCCAAATGGTACAAAGAAATCTAGTCCCATCAGCTATCTTTATGAGTCATACCAATAATTTATTTCTAAATTTAAAAAATGGAGATGATGTTTGTTTGATCAAGCCTGTTTTACAAGAAGTGACAGTAAGTGAGATGAATATTATCAATAAAGATGGAAAAGGAAACAATAGCTTAGTTTATTATTTCTGGCATAATTTTAGTAGGGATTTACATCTGACTGCCCAATCTCTGGCTCTGTGAAATATTATATTATTATATAATATTATTAC
>VXBI01006378.1:22367-175199 GCA_013397375.1 Toxostoma redivivum | reverse complement strand
AAGAAAGAAAGAAAGAAAGAAAGAAAGAAAGAAAGAAAGAAAGAAAGAAAGAAAGAAAGAAAGAAAGAAAGAAAGAAAGAAAGAAAGAAAGAAAGAAAGAAAGAAAGAAAGAAAGAAAGAAAGAAAGAAAGAAAGAAAGAAAGAAAGAAAGAAAGAATGGCTGACCACTTTGCTGTCATTAATCTAGTCCCTATATCCAGGGCCAGTTCTGTTCTTGGGAATAGCCATGTCTGATTGGGAAAACTTTTAATCCACACACATCATTTAAGTGAAATGTTACCAGAAAGTGCTTGTAGGATTATGGTGGTACCCAAATACAGCTTTTATGAATTGCCAGTCACTCTGTTTTTGTGGACAGTTCCTTTTCCTTCCTTTATTGTTTTTCCTTTGGTTTAGAGGATCTTTACATTTCCTGATGTTAAAATTACCAATGAGAGAAAAACCCAGGCATGATTGTACACAGAAGAGGAATGACTTCATATTCCATGTGTTATCATAGAATCATGTAATGCTTTGGGTTCGAAGGGACCTTAAGGATCATCTATTTCCAACACCCACTAGTGCCATCCACTGTAGGAGCAGATTACCTTCTATAAGATACAAAAAAAAGCTGCCTTGTGCACCTTCTTTTCATCCTCCTTTCACACAGTTAAATATTACAGATCTCTTTGCACGCACTGATGTCTGTCTGATGACAGAAAAGCACAGAATTCCAGAGAGGGTGAGGGTCACCAGGAAGCACAGTGCAACACCTGATGCATATTTGGGTAGTCTTCAGCCCAATAAAGCCCATCTAGGGAAGGCAAGCTTCTTCTAGTAGGAAACTGAAGTGTCAGGATGAGAAATCCTGCCACGTAATGTATATCTTGGGATAGAGGTTCATGGTCTCCCCAGTGATGATTTTATTTCAGAAGTGAAATGTCTGTCTCATCTGTGCTATCACAAGTAGGCAGCCCTTCCTCAGAGGGATCCCTGCCAGAGCAAAGAGGCAGGGACACTCCTGAGGGATCACAGCCTGTGCATACCTCTCCTGAGTGCAGTGGTACAAAGTACTGCAGTGGAAATACAGTAAGAGGGACCAGTGGGGCAAAACCAGTAGGAAGAACAATTTGGCAGAAAGAAACCAATAGGAAACAAAGGGTGGCAAACAGAAACTGATAAGGACATAAAGACAGAAAGAATCCCTTATGGACAAGACCCAAAGCTCCTGTGCCCCTTTATCTCATCAAAGGAATTAGGACAGGCCAAGTGCAACCTGTGTTTAAAATAAGGTATTTTAAGATTGGGAATGGGCATAATATGGTGGTTTGGGCTTAAAATGAGATTGGAGAAAGAGAAGAAATTATGTTTGCTGAAGTGTTTTGGGTTTTTTAAATTTTTTTTTCTTTTACTCCATACATGAATGAGTCAGAAGAAATAGTTATTAGTTTGCAACTAATTAATTTTCTGAGTTATTACTGTTTTGTCTGCAACAAAATCACTATATGGTAATTTTTATAATCTTCTTAGTGTCTTGTCTTCTAAGAAGCACTGAATTATTGCCTAGAAGGTCCTAGCATTACATGGGGAGCACAAGGATATTTTCTGCCTTAGTCCCCTCAGCGCAGTGTGGGACTATGGCTGTTGTCAGCAGTGTCACATCCTGAAACCAACCTGTTTAGCCAAGAGAGCAGCGTGGTCACAGAGATCTATAAATTGACACTGAAAGCAGGAGGTGGGGATGAATAAGAATTTCCTCTCAAGTCAATTTGCTTTTTGAACTAAAACTACATTTTACAAATACAAGGTCTGTAATTACTACCTGCAAAATCATTTGACTCTT
This sequence comes from Toxostoma redivivum, assembly GCA_013397375.1. NCBI lineage: Eukaryota > Metazoa > Chordata > Aves > Passeriformes > Mimidae > Toxostoma > Toxostoma redivivum. Next base: position 173,377 of record VXBI01006378.1, on the reverse strand, counting down.
GAGCACTGAACTCTGTGACAAATAAAGGCTGGAAATACTGAGGTAAATGTGCATTTGCATTTATATCTAGCACATCCACATACCTCTAATAAAGAGGGAAATTCAGGGCAGCTGGAATGCTCATGAAAACTTTTCTGTGACCCACCCTTTAGATACTGCCTGGAATATAATTTACTGGGCTACAATCTACTGTGACACAGTATCTCATTGCCTCCTCTCTTGAGCCTCCCTCACAACAGGATTGCACTGAAGCCCATCCTCCACAACCAGAACAAGCAGCTAGCCATAGTCAATCCTGATCCTATTGCTGCTCTTTAGGAATCATTTTCCCCATCATAAGTCTCCCACATTGAACTATGTTTCTATCAACAAACTTTTTGGTGCCATAAGCTCTAGAACTGCCAAGTCTCTGTAATCTGCTAAACTCCTTCTTGTAGGTATTTATCTATAAATCCAATTTTGACCGTAATCTCAAGGTGACCTCTGAGGACAAACTCAGTTATAGCCCCTGGGTTTTTTTCCTAAACTTAAGAAGGACAGAGATATTATATTTCTGTTCCTAAACCCACTCTCCAAGGCACTATCTTTCTTGTTTATGTTATTTCACCACATCTGGATAATAATATCACCGGGAGCTAATTCTATGAATTAGGCTTGGGTTTCTTTGAGTCAAGTTTCTGGATTCAAAACCAGACTGAGTACACACAACAGCAAAATCATCCCTTAAAAGTCAGAACAGCAAAATTTTCTTTATAGGATTGTCAGCTCTGACTCAAACACCATTTGGAAGTCAAGAGGTTCAGCCATCTCCTCTGGGTGCTCCCTTCCAGCAATGGGGAAAGCATCCAGATCCCTCCTGAGTGCACAAGAGGGTCAGATGCAATCACAGTTGGAGCAATACCATGTTTACAGTCTTGCTCCAACTGTGTTGGTCAGGCTCAGCATTGCCTCTCGGGAGTTGTGAATGCACAGTCTGGCTCTTATTCCCTTTTTACCATGCAAGATCTTCTCCTTTACTACCCTCACCCTCTTAACAGCTCTTTCCTGGTTACCATATCCCCATCTGCACTGGTTTTGCTGGTTTTGAATCCTTATTTGGTGTTTATGCTATAGTTTTCCTTATAACTTCTGACTTTGAAAGTGATTTTGTCAAGCTATTGCCCATCCTGTTATCTGTAATGTCCTGCCGTTTCTCATTTTGCTGTCTTGTTAGTGGCGCCACGGGTCAGTGTGGGCCATCTGCATGCACACTGCTTCCCTTTGTAATCTGCAGCATCCTGCAGCTCCTCGTGTCTTTATCTTGTCAGAGGCACTGCAAGACTGAGAGAGCCATCTGTACATGCATCTTAACACATACCTGCCTGTGCCATCTGCTGCTGTATTAACAGGCAGAGGTAAATAAAATATACAGCTGGCAAAAATAGGCACTTTTGTAAAGATGAAACTAAAAAAAATCACAGCCCAGAACTGGACACAGCACTCCAGAAATGGCCATATTAGGGCTGAGGGAGGGGGACAATCAGCTTACTCAACCTGCTGGCCACACTCTTCCCCATATACCCTAGGATAACACAAGGTCACTGCAAGCTCATGGTCAACTTGTCATCCCCCCAGGACTCCCAGGTCCTTCTCTACAGAGCTCCTCCCCAGCAGGTCAGTCCCCAGCCTGTGCTGGTACATGGAGTTGCTCCTCCTCAGGTGCAGGACCCAACAGTTGCCCTTGTTGAACTCCGTTAGGTTTCTCCACACCCAACTCTCCAGCCTGTCAAGATCAAACTGAATGAATCCCAAAAGCTACAGCTGTATTCTACTGGATCTTGATTTACCTTTGGGATCATGTTTGGGCATCCTGTAACGGTGTTTTGCTGAAGTGGAATTGCAGTGTACCTTGTGTTTCCCACTCAGTTCAAGCCCCAGATCCCACAACACCCTAAAAACCCAGTCCCAGGCCTACAATGGAAGACAAAAAGAGCCAAAAGGGTAGGTTCTATCCCAGTGGGTATGTTTGTCTCTGTGGAATTATAGAAACACCATAACTGTCCTTTCCCATGCAAGGAGGGCAGAGTGGTGGGTCCTTCATAAAAGCTGATCACCACAACCCCTAAACAGAGGTGATGCACTAACACTGCAGACAGCGCTCTCCTGAAATAAGGCTTCCACCAATTGGCTTTACCAGGCTCTTTTAAAGCACCTGATTTATGCAGGTTGTATTTAACATGTGCCACTAGCAAAACAATGATCTGTTTGTTTTCACTCAGTACATTTTAGTTATAGTTAACTTCCCAGAGACAAATTTAATTAGCAATCAATTCTCTCTCAATGCTGTAGACTTCAAAAAGCTTTTCCCCTCGCTGGGGCTGCACAGTAAAGTGCATTGTAATTAGAAGCAAATGTGAGATCACTTTCTTTTCTTATTTAGAAAGAGTAAAAGAAAGGATTAAATTGCTTTCTCCAAGAGAAGAATGAACTGAAAACAACAGAGTAAATTGTCAAGACTTGCTCAATACTAATGCTTATATGTTTATAGTCATAGCTTTCAGCCAAAATTGTTTTAGGGACCAGCCAAGGGTCAGTAGTAGCTGAGAGGTCACTCCAGGAGTCAGGCAGAAATAAGCTGCTGAGGCAGAACACTTGATTCAGCTCCTTGGACATGTCACTATTTATCTCTCACTTTGGATTTTGTCCTGCAGAAGAGCCTTTGGGGTCTCTCCTTTTCAGTGTGTGCATTTATATTACCTAAAACCACAGGTCTTTGGGCCTGAAGGTTCTTTCTTGCTAGAAAATGAAGCTTCTCCAGACACAAACTCTGAGGAGATGAATGCTCCAGTTACCCTGTCTGTCTCTGCTCTGCACCAGATCCCCTCTAGCTACAAGGATATGATCCAGGATAATGTCAGGGGACATCTCATTATACAGGTTATTGCAATCTCTGTCTGAGATGCTTATGCCTCTCTGATCCATAAAGAGACATTTTCTAGAGAAATGATCCCTCTGTGCCCTTAGGGCAGCACAGCAACTCATTGTCCTTTACACCACACACACACTGAAGCTGTGAAGTGTTGTAAAGTCCAGAGTATGTATTTTTTTCAGCAGGTCTGTAGCCCTGAGTTCTAATGCTCTGATCCTGCAAAGGAGACTGTGGGCACAAGACTTTTTTCCTAGTCTTAGTCAAGCTGGCTGATAAAGGATGCTGAGCTGTGCTCTGCAAGCAAAACCTCTATGCACTGCATGCAGCTTCGCCTGGGGAAATGCCATAAACCCTTAGCAAGAAATATTTCACTTGTGTAGGGATTGTATGTCAGAGATAATGGGCCTAGTTTGAGGATGGCCTTTTACAGAAAGTTTAATAACATGCACTGGGCTGCTGTGATGGGTCTTTTGCCTTTTATGCTTGCAAACAGTATCTCTCAGGCTATGCCATCAACTGAGATGCAGAGAATTGTTTGAGGTTGTCTCTGCCTGACAAAGTAATGATTTAATCTCCATCCATTACCTTGATAAGCCTGAAAATAAGCTGCAGATACTCCAGAATGTTCTGGGATGCTTCTGATGTTTACAGCGTCAACTCCTTGTCTTTTTAATAAAGGTGATGTAAATGTTGCCTTGCTTAGTTTGGATTTTTATTCAATACATTAGGACTAAGCAGTATATAGAACTTGTATTTCTGCTAGTGGTTTATTTAAAGAAGAGAAAAATATAATTTCTGGTAGTTTTAAGTGGTACATTTACCAGGAAAAAATATCTAGGGCTTCTTACCAAATTATTCAAACAGTATTGTAAGCCTTAAAGCAGTGCTTAGCTAGACCTGCTTTTCCAAGGACACACTACAATCAATTCTCAGAGTAATTTAAGACCAAATCTTGCTCACTATTATTACCATTCTGTATCACTCATCTTTATGAAAAACTTCCAGAAGTTCAGCTCATTATAGAGTGGACCAACTGCCTACAAAACTTTATGTAAGCATTTTCCACAGGTAGCCGCTATCTGATATAGTCTCTTTCCCAACTGCCCAGACATGCTCAGCATCACCAGCTGTACCAAAGGGTAAGATGACACAGCTGGGTACAGACCTCTCTTCCATCCATTTCCAGACATGAAATATGATGTTTTATTTGCTTCAACTTCAAAACTTCATTTTAAAAAAATTGTCTTGCACTTGCATCACCATTTAATAGACATACAGATGATGTCTGGAGTGTTCAATCAATTCTCCTTGTTCACCAGCAGGAGGTTTTCTTTGCTTCAGGGGCTGCCTTTACTCAATTCATGATGTGTATCACCAGAGATTCCTAAGTCAAGGTGCAAAAGTTTACAATCACAACAGTATCCAATACTTGTGGAACATGTAGGACATAAGAGAAGTTAATTTTTACAGTGAATTTTGCAGGGACTCAACAGAGCAGTCATGGGGTTCAAACAGCACATTTCTCTTCTCACATAGTCATTTAGAAATGCAGAGAGCAGAGTTCCTCTGGGACAGGGTTCACATAAAAAATATTATTTGCAAAAGATGGCCCTGACTAAGAGTTGACCTTTTTGGGTAGGATTGCAAGGATAGGGACCTTGGTTTTGAAATAAGCATCTGACTGCCGCCAGAAGTGGATTTGATGTTTTTTTGACTTCTCCAGACTGACTTTGGAAATGTGAGATTACAAAAGCAGTATAAGTAGTTTTTGACATATAAAAATTCACTCTTTGATCTGAGGGAGAAAATAAGGTTTACAAATTACTTTCATTTTTACTCTTTTTTTTCTTAATCAAATATTCCTTACAATGAGCATGTAATATAGTAGTTTTCAAACTTTTCTTGTTTGTAGTGAGGTCAGAGAACATTTGTTGCTGTAGAGATATGTGTGGAGTCCTAATGTCATTATTTTCGCTGTCACCAAGCACCCTTCAGTTGCAAATTTGACATCATAATTCCTCAGGACTAATTAGAAAAAGCACAACTGAGAATGCGAACAGATAAAATGCTTTTTGTGTTTGAGTTCTTTCCATCATTACTTTCTTTCTTTAAAAACCCCTCAGACATCTTTTTAGCATCTTTTTTTTATCCCCCCCAAACTCATTTCATTTACAAAATAAGTTTATTAATCCCTTGATCTGAAAATCTGAAAGCTCATGTATTGATTAGCCACTCAACAATGCTGCTGCAGTTTTTTCAGCTTACAGCAGTCTCAGCTGCTACAAGTTTGTCTAAAACATTAGTGTTCAGAGTTACAGCATTGGAAAACTGATTTGAATGGAGGGCAGGGCTGGATAACACTGTGAACTACACACCACAGGAGAACACACATGAGGTGCTGTTGTGGAGAGAGGAGAAAAGAGAGGCTAGCCCAATGTGTCAAGCATGCAGATGGGAGGCACAATATCTCTTTTTTAGTTAGGGTTGAAATGCTTCACTGTCATTACTGGGCAATTGAAGCATGAGAATCTTATCAACTGCATAGCTTGGAGACTCAGCTGCAACTAATAACAGACCTGACTGGTCTTCACACCTTACAATGGAATTTCTGACAGGCCTTCCTCCATCCTTCATGCTAATGCTGTGTCCAAGTTCTTCACACTAATTTTAATTCAGTCATGTCTGTGAAGGATGTGGCTGTTGCATCCCCAGCAGCAGTCACTATGTGCAGGAGCCTTGGTTCTGCTGATGGGACAAAGAGCTATAAATCTGCTGATGGGATACAAAGCTATAAAAGCCTGTAATTTTTGCTTGTACCTGTGATATGAGGAGAAGCTGAGTGATCTTGGACTCTTCAGTCCTGAGAAGAGAAAGCTGGGGGAGAATCTTATCAATGTGTACAAAACAATATAAATATCTGATGGAAAGGGATGAAGAAGAAAATGAAGAAGAAGCAGCAGCCATGCTCCTCTAAATAGTGCCTATCAAGAGGCACTATTGAGGGGGCAAGAGGAAGTGGGAACAAACTAAACATGTGAACTTCCATTTGAACACAAGAAAACACTTTTTATTTTTACCATGCTGATAGTCAGCATCTGAAGCCTCCAATCATAAAAAAAGTATAAAACAAACTCAACATTAATCACAATTCATGGCCAAGTTAAAGGAAAATTCTACAAGACAGAAAAATGCTAAAGAAAAAAAAAAGAAATTAATTATGTACACAAATAAAACAGCAAAGAGAATTTATGTGTACAGCAAGAAGGACAATAACCTGTTGTGGTTTTGAGCCCAGCTGGAGATAAAACACCACACATCCCCCCTTTGAAATAATTCTTCCTCCAGGTCACTTGATACAGAATAGATGCAGAAGAAAGTTAACTCTATCCTGGCCAAAACCAGCACACCCACCCTGCTGATTGCAGCAAGCATTTGAAAATGTTTTCACTTTTAATATAAGCCAATTCTTAGGAATCAGAGCAGGGTGTCAGGAGATTACTTTTTCTTTACCCATCTTTTCTGGAGCGATGTGAAAACCATTCAGAATCAGAGAAAACAGGGCTGGGATGTCCAGTCCAGGCTCATTGTGGTGTTAACTGTACCAAGCCAGATGGCAGCACGTTGGACTCTCCATCCCTCATGTAGACTGCTCCAGGGATTAGCTGCCCTACTCATCAGGAAGATTTTCCTAATGTCTAGTGGATTCCCATTTTGTTTCAATTTAAGATAAACTTTGTTCATCTCACTGGGCATGGACAATATATCTGCAGTTATTTATCAAAATTTCTCTTTAAATTTAAAAGTTTCTAGGAAAAAAAAGGCTGCAATTCTTTTGATTGAGTTTTGAACTGATTTTTCTCTGCATAAATTTCTTCACAGTGGCTATTGTGGGTCTGTATTTTGTTCTGGAAGTAGTTGCTTACACACTGATGTTTCAGCTCCTGCTGGGCAGCATTGCACGGCATCAAGGCCTTTTCTGCTCTTGACATTGTCCCAGTAGTGAATAAGCTGGAGGTGCACAAGAGGATGGGAGGGGACACAACTGGGAGAGCTTACCCCAACTGGCCAATTCCCATATGACATAATGCCATGCTCAGCAATAAAACTAAAAAGGAAGTTTGTCGTGGGGAAAGGAGGCAGTGCTTGGGGACTGGCTGAGCATCGGATGGTGCTGAGTAATTCTTTCCATTTGTATCACCTGTCTTTCCGGGTTTTATTTTCCTCTCTATTTTTTTAAATCTCTTTTCCCTTACTTTAAAATTATTATTATTATTACTATTACCATTACTATTATTATTATAACTTTTTAATTACTAAAATGCTTTTCACTCAAGCCATGTGTTTGTTTTCACTTTTGCCCTTCTAATTAATTCCCTCATCCTGAGCCGGAGTGGAAGGGGGTCTGAATGAGTAAGTTTGTGGTACTTAGTTGTAAGTTGGTGTCAAACCATGACAGTTTTTTTCTATATCAGTTAATTTACAGGTGTTTCCAGACTTGTCAGGCAATATTGTTGTCCCATCCCACAACATAGTTAATGAAATGCTTGGAAGATACATCCTCCCAAAGGACATTCATTAAATGTCATTCTCAAGTAAGGATGGAGCATACTCTTGCTTCAACAATGTGGCCACCAGAAATGGGGCTCAGTTGACTAAAAGAAGTTGTCTGGATCTGAATTAGAATGGGATAAATCTGACCTTCCTCCTTAGGTCGAAATGAGTTGGGCTTCATTGACTAGACTGGGATGGATACTGGTGACAAGGAGACTCTGCAGTCAAAAGTCCTGGGCCAATATCACAGAGATTTCTAAATTATTTAGCTCACATATGTCCTTAACACATGTGACACTTGTCCCCATAGAGCTGTCATTGCTCTGGTACAGGATCTTGGTTGGACATGTACCCATGTTTGTCCTACCAACATTCTCCTACCCTGGGAATAAATACGTTTTCTTTCCAATTCAATTACATCTCACTCAGAAGGCTCTACTATTAATCAGCTGCACAATTTTCCAAGCACACTATTAAGATATTGATACACCTAACCTTGGAGGTTAAAAAAGCTTTGAATGAGTTGACAGTAGTCTTGGAAAACCTCCACTCCTCTGTACTAATTTGGAGGTCTTTGCCCTGGTCTTGCCCTGGTGTACTTCATGGCGGAATTTGATTGTAAATGTGTAAATGGTGTTTATTGAAAGAGGAAAGTAGCACAGGGAACTCAAGTATTGTATTCACTATCATTTGTTAATCACCATTTGAATTACAGTTGTACTAAGATCAACTTCTCCAAGTAAAAACAGCATGGGAATAACTGGATAGAAATCGACCTGTTATTTGTTTGCCTGCAAATTCTCAACATCATATCCCCAAGGAGGCTCTCAAAGCACTTCACAAACATTTCCTGCGCCTTAGTGACAGGCTGCAAGAGAGATAAGAATTCATACAGGTGAAGATCAAATATTTTTGCAAAATATTTCACACACAAGCTGTGGTCCAATTCAGGGAATACTGAGTTAAACCTTATGCCAGTTATAGAGGTGAAAAAGACATTGATGAGAGTCTTTGTTGGTATAAAATTTATGACTCATCATCTCCTTGAGGAGTTCCAAGAGCACAAACATATTGACATTTTAAGATGGTAGGGCCTTTGGGCATATTTCAGAGTTCTGGCCTGCTGCTTTAGGAAGGCCTATTTTAGAAAAGAAGTGTTTTGGGGTTTTACTTCTGATTGGAAAGGGAGATGTGTAGCTGCATAGCTTTAGATATTTGATGTGGGTTTCTGGTTAAGGACTACACTCCCAGGAGTGTCAGCAGAGAAACTGTTGTTTTTAGGTACTTTCAACTGGCTTCTTGACTCTGCAGAGACGAGTGGTAGACATTGTGACTCTTCGGTTTCCTGTGTTTATACACAGCTTCTAATTCTTATCTCAAAAAAAACCGTAACTATTCCTTCTGTTGTGGAAAAAATTTTATTAAACTTAATGTAATGTTTCTTGTTGCTTAACTAGATCTTATATGATCTGATATTTCATTGCACTCATTATAAAGATATGGTTGTGATTCATGGAAAATTATTTTTGGTACAAAAAGGTTAGAGAGCAGGCTAATAGGGTGTTGGAGGTTAGGTTTCTTTCCTTTTGATCCTTATTACTTATAGAATTTTTCCCATAAGTTGCTAGGAAACACTAACAACTGGGTACTTAAGAAAAACGAAAGGAAGTGGCCAAGCTCAGGGGAGGAGGGCATCTGGCTGCATCTGGGAGTTTCTCTCTGAGGGGCAGAGATACAGCGAGAATTGGGCAGGTGAAGGATGAGCTGGGGCTCTCTCTCTTGGCTTTGGAAGAGGGTGGTCGGAGCTGCTGCCTGAGGAAAGGGAATTCTCTGCTGCGACCAGAGCCCAGCCCAGAGCTGCTGCTTCTGCCATGGGGAGAGCCTCTGCTTGTGAGAGCAGCCACTGAACTGGGACCTTATTATCACCTATCCCACTAAAAGAGGGACCAATCCCCATCTGCACGGGTGCCCAGGACCCTGAGCTCGCCCCTCCCTGCCCTGCTCAGAGCCAGGCCTCCACTGTCACATGCCCGCTGATTCTTCTCAGCGAGTTTTCATTGCACTGTAGCCCTGCACCCCTGCCTGCTGAGACATCCTGCCAGCCCAGCTTGCTCCTTTCAAGCATCCTGCTGGGGCACTGGCACCGACACTGCCCCAGGGGTTTAGGAACCAAAGAATCTCCTCCATCCCTTCCTGTCTGGGCCCAGACACCATTCCCACATGCTGCCCGAGCCCTGCCCACAGCACCCCCTGCATGCCTGGAGGAATCACCGCCCCTGCCCACAGCACCCCCTGCAGGCCTGGAGGAATCACTGCCCCTGCCCTGCCCACAGCGCCCCCCTGCAGGCCTGGAGGAATCACTGCCCCGCCCTGCCCAGCCAGGAGCCCGCAGCGCCCCTGCTGGCCGTGCCCAGAAGTGCAACAAGGGGAAAATGCCCGTGGCCGAGAGGACTGGAACTGTGCTCCTGTTCTGTTTGTTATTAATTCCATTGTTGTTTTGTTTGCCTTCTTGTACATACTAGTAAAGAACTGTTATTCCTATCCTCATGTCTTTGTCTGAGAGTCCCTTAATTTCAAAATTATAGTAATTAGGAGAGAGGAGGGTTTACATTTTCCATTCCAAGGGAGGCTCCTGCCTTCCTTAGCAGACTCCTAACATGGGAAAACAATGTCACAAACCAAGACATGGGGAAAAGCCAAGCCATTCTAGAGCAATTAAGAGCACTTGATGTTTATCAATGTTTTCTCTGGACTGTTTTCATTTCTAGGACAATTCCACCCAATGTGTCATTGATGGCATTTCTCTGACTAAAAACTTTCCCTTGATATGTTGACCTGTTTCCTGCTCTGTTGTGTCATATGGCATAGCTCATAATGAAGTGATAGATTTAATAACATTAAACCATTCCTTATCTATTGTGACAGAAGCAGGATGTTGCCCAGCACAGAGACAGCCTGAAGGATAGCTATTGTTGACAAGTTATGCAAAATTTCAAACACCAGTAAGAGACGAAATGTTTTGAGCAGAAGTCTGTGTTGATGCAAGGATGACTGGGATGAAATTAACTTTGAGTAATAAAAATTAGAAGAAATTTTCTAAGGGATCAGTGGAGTAGGGAAGGAAGTCTTTATATTTTGTAACAAAAAAACCCCAGCTATTATTCAAAAGGGAGCTTGATCTGTTCTGTGGGAGATTTATAGTTATCTGCAACATTGGAAGGTGGGATTTAGTGACTTTGAAAGTCCTTTATAGTCCAGACTGCCCAGCACACAGTCATTCCTGCTACTAGGACACCATATATGACACTCAAGCCTAGGAAGGATGGTGTGTCACATGTCACCAGCCCCAGGGTCACATAAAAAAGCAGCAATGTCTCCTGGCACAGAAGTACAGAATCAGAGCACTGCAAGAGCAAAAGAAACTGTTTTTTTGTGGGAGGGAGAGGTGTCAGGGTTGCTGATATGGAGTGAAAGGTTTCCACATCTCAGCTAGGAGTAAAATTAAATAAACACTTGGCTTGAACCTTTAGGACACAGAACAAGTATTTTGTTCACATGCAGTTCAAGGAGCTAAGATCTTGCTATCGAGCATTCAACCTATATAAAGAAGTCCATGGAGGAGGAACTGAACTGCAATTGAAGCCTTGAATGTTGTGGTCAAATTTAGGACCATAGGAAACCTGCCTTTCAGTAAAATCAAAATATGGGCATTAGACTGGTCACAGAAATGTTACTGTGTGACTACAGCCTGGCTGGAATGTCATGGAGAAAATCCTTCTAACAAAGAAATGGCTGTGTTCTGCTGAGATTCCCAGGAAGCAGTAATGACTTCAGGTGGGATAGGAATCCTCTCACAGAGGAAGCAGATACCAGGAAAATGTCAAGGCTTTGGGCCACTGCTCAAATAGTGCATCTCTGCTCAATTTTCAGCCTGCTGTTATCTTTCTTTACATCTGCATTGAAGCAAAACTTGTAGAAAGCAGGATTAATCATCTACTGCTCCAATGAAAAATTGTTCAATTGCCAAGAACAACTCAATTCTACAGAGTAAATATCTATTTCCTCTGTTCATTTGACACTCATCAAAGATACTATCTTTTTTTTTCTTTCCCTTGGAATGCAGGTGCTTTTGTTAAGAGTCAAATGAGAACTGATAATTTGTGAGCTTTCCTCTTTTTTTCCCACCTTTCATCTTCCAGCTTGAGTCACGTAACACACAATCCCTTACAGCTTCCCAGGTGGAGCCTCAGTGAGAAATGGGGTCCAGGCTTAAATGAAGGAAGAAATGAATCCCACACAGTGCAGTGTCCTGAATCGAGGCAGAACCGATGGTACAGAGAGATTTATTGTCCTATGAAATCCTGGGTGAGGTGCAGCTCAGCCTTGTTTCCTCCCACCTGCCAAGAAAACATCTGGTTTAGATGGGAAAATTATTGCAGAATAAAACCATGATATAGCTGCTCTGGTCAAGTCCTGCTGGTTCCCACATTGCAGGAGTATGGGACAACTCTGATTAATTATTTCCTGTATATCTACAGACAAAAGGGTTGGGAAACCAGTGGGCACATGCCAGATCACATAGCAGGCAGCCTAAGGGATCAGCTTTACACAGCTCCTGAGCAGACATTCAGTCCAAGGCACCAACTGTCCCTTAAACAAATAAAAAGCATTGCAACTACAAGTTTATTTAACCCACCAGGGAGCCAAGAATATGGCATTGCCTCAAGTGGTTTCTTCTTTAGGGTATAAAACTTGGAATAATATTAACTGTTCCAAATAAAAAATTAAAGTGTTACCATCTCTGAATTGCTTCCTTCCTCTTGCTCCTGTCTTTATCTGCTATTTCTTCCAACAGGAACTTCCAAAGCTTGATCCTAGAATTGGCTGGACCATAGTTTATCGGATGGCAGAAGGTATTTCATACCCTTTAGCCTCACTAATGTAATCATAATTTCCTTCAAGTTAATGAATAAAATTCCTGTTATTATATATATTTTCCTTCTGCTGGAGGGAAATACTGTTATCTGCTTCATGCACATCCCTCAGAACCACGTTGTTGGAATGCCCCCAAGCACAATTTTATCTATAATACCACAATATAAATTTTAAAAAGGAAAAGAAAAAGAAAAAGTAAGACAGCATTTCTCCTCCTCTGCTGCCTGCAGGACATAGATTGAGCTTCTAGGATTTTTCTGCCTGCTCGGAAGGAAGCAGTTTACATTAGATATCAGGCACGTCACAATTTATGCAGTGTGTTTTCATCTTGACTTGCTGTAGCAGTAAAGAGAAGAACATCTGTAAGAATACATTCTTCTAAAGTACCTTTTATCCACTGCTCTCCAGGTGCTTGAATCCCAATTTAATTTTCTCTGCAGCACTGAAAGGCAGCAGGCAGAGATTTAAGGGGGAGGAGAAGGGACAGCAGTTTCTTTCCTCCTCAACCTGGCTTCCATGTCCTGCTGAGCAGGAATTTGGCTGGCACCAACTGGGGCTGCTCAAAGGGGCTGAGACTGCTCCAGCACTGCCAGTGATTGGAGGGGCAGGCTGTACCTGCCATCATGGCTGGGGACATCACCAGAGCCGCCCAAATCTCAGCTTCCTCAAAAGCTGTGCAGGCTCTGAGTGTGGCCACACGCAGGTACCAAACCTCCTGTCACAATTCTCTCTTGTGTGAGATGGGAAAGGTTCTCCAGTGGCAGCAAACTGAGAGCACCATCACAAAGCAGACAAAAGGATGCATCTAGAAAGAAGAAAATCCCACAAATAAATGCAAACTTTTCCTTTTGGAAATTTCTTGAAGTGATGATACTTCAGGAAGTCAAATTTCCTCCTTCTGCCAAGTGTAAGTAAATAAAAGAGTAAAAATAATATTTGAATTATTTTGCCCTTTTGTTCTATTTTATTCTCTGTCATATAATTTTTCTCTCTATTCCTTATTTTCTCATTCCCATGACATACATGTGTGTGTATATATATACACATGTATCTATGCATATGTTTGAATATTAATTCCATATGAGCAAAGATATCAAGCTTTACCCTTGAAGGAGAAGAATAAAAGACAGCAAATTAATTCAATAGAAGATACTGTTAATTATTAAAAATGTCATTACTTAAGAAAGTATTTCACCTTATCTAAAGGTAACATATGAAAGTGGACTGAGCAATTAATTTGGCAGATATAGTAGTAAAAAAAATTCTCTGCTAGAAGTAGCCATTCTTTTCCACAAGTCTCTTTCTTTAAGTGATGCCACTGAACTCTGGCACTTTTCACTGGATGCCTTACCACCTTTGCTCTTTTCACAGCAGCATTTAGAGGTGCAATTGAGAGCGTGACAGCCCTGCTGGATCTCATACAGGCACACAGCATGGAATCTTGCATAAACATGGGAAAGGTTTTGCATCATTAATTTCTTAGCAGAATACAAAAGGCTGGTAATAAACAGGCGGGAAACTTGAGGTTCTTCCTAAAGTCCTGGAGTAGGCCACCGACAGAGGTGAAACTGGCTTTAGGGCAGCCATGGAGGAGGGACAAAATTGTGGCCACTGGATCATGCTTTCAGACACACCTATGTGCACCTCCTTCTCTCCCTTGGGATTGCAAAGAACCACTTATTTAATAACATAGAGAAATAGTTTCTCTGCTTTAGTTTTTGGCCAGCCCTGTACTGGTCAGGCTGTTGAACTAGATGGTCATTTGAGGTATCCTCCTACTGAAAATACTTCTATTCTATTCTATTCTATTCTATTCTATTCTATTCTATTCTATTCTATTCTATTCTATTCATAAGCAAATTTAAGTTAATAATTGTGCTGCCATTAAATGCAGAAAAGCCAATATTTCTGTAAGGGAGAGGAATATCATATCCAACAACATTGATTCAAACATTTTTCCCTGTTTCTACAGTACTGCAGATTTTGCACTTCAATTTAATTTAGAAACTAGGGAACATTTACCTCATTGCTTCCTTTCATCAAAGCAGCTTCCTGGTATTTGCTAATTTGTCTCAAACATCTTCCATAGAAAGCAAGTGTCTCTTCTGTCAGGTCTTTCTCTCTGGCTTTCATTAAAGGTTTTAGATTGCTCAAAACTTGCTGGGGCTTTGTTAATCTGACAGACTGCCTTGTATTTGTCCAAATGCATCCAGTAAGAGCTGTCACAGCTATGGAGAGCTAAAATGAACAGCCTAGTGATTTAATGGAGAGCACTGGAGTTTCTGCCTATTAGAGAACAAGTTGTATTGAGTTTACAGGACCAGGTTTTGGTAACGAGGGCTACAAGGGTGGATTCTATGAGAAGCTGCCTGAAACTTTCCTCATGGACTGGCTGCTGGCCAAATCTGAGTCCATCAGCACTGCTGGGATAATGTATTTAAGAAGGGAGTAAAACATAAAACACCTGAAGTACAGCATCTGGAGAGAGGAGTGAAAGAAACCTCTCTGCAGATGCCAGGGTGAGTGCACAAGGAGAGGGAGAAGCTGCTCCAGGTGCCAGAGCTGAGATTCTCTTGCAGCCCCTGGTGCAGCCCATGGTGAGGCAGCTGTGCCCCTGCAGTCCATGGGATCCATGGGGGAGCAGAGATCCACCTGCAGCCCCTGCAGGACCCCATGCTGGAGCAGGGGGATACCCAAAGTGATTCCATGGGAAGACTCTGACTGGCAGACTTCTGGCAGAACCTGTGGACCCATGGAGAGAGAATCCCACACGGGAACAAGTTCACTGCCAGGACTTGTGACCCCAAGGGGGACCCACAGTGGATCAGCCTGTCCCTGAAGGACTGTCTCCCATGAGAAGCACCCATGCTGGAGCAGATGAAGAGTGTGAGGAGTCCCTCCCATGAGGAGGAAGGAGTGTCAGAAACAATGTGCGATGAACAGACCATAGTTCCCATCCTACTGCATTGCTGAGGGGGAGAGAGGAGAAAATCCAGGAGTGAAGCTGAGCCTAGGAAAAAGTGAGGAGTGGGGGGAAAGTGTTTTAAGGCTTGGTTTTATTTGTCGTTACCTTACTCTGATTGGATTGGTAATAAATTAAACTAATTTCCCCTAGCCAAGTCTGTTTTGTTTGTGATGGTAACTGGTGAGTGATCTCTCCCTACCCCTATTTTGACTCATGAGCTTTTTCATTATGTTTTCTCTCCCCTGTCCAGCCGAGGAGGGGTATGACAGAGTGTCTTTGGTGGGCACCTGGTGTCCAGTCAAGGTCAACTCACCACATATGTTTTGGTATTTCAGTAGGCAGCAGTCTGGTGCAGGATTCGCCAGGACAGGCTTTACAAAGCAGAGGAGATACAGCTTTAGAAACACAGTAAATCAAACCATTATGCACTAAATTGTGAGGAGGTTGGCACTAGCAGTTAGTCAGCTGCCAGGAATTCATGTGTGGTGTCTGATAGGGAGTCAGATCAGCGACAGAAATATGTGATTGGGCAGCCCAAGGTGCACCTGAATTAATTTCTGTGAATGCAAGCTCTGGCAGAAGATGCAATAAAAATTCTCTTTGCATACATATTTAACCCTGCCCAGTCTCTGCTGTCAGTCAGTGTGATCACTCCACTGCTGGTGTCATTAAAGGGCTATTTTGGTTAATCTCCACTTTATGTTTGCACACTTAGCTGAGCAGTGCTGCAGTGGATCTGTCAGCTCCCTGAACACAGGCAGCTGACGAGCCTTGAGAGCAGCAACTGTGCATATGCAAACAGAAAAAGCAGAAGCTTGTACATTCTCCATCTGGCTCCAGTATGGAGCTTTAGGTCTATTAATCATGCTCATATAAAAAAGCTTTTCCAGCTAGTTCATTGCCTGACTCAGAGGAGTAATGGTTCAGTGCTCGGCACTGAAAAGACAGAGCCTCTGCATTTTATCCCTAGCTCTGCAATCAATTCAGAATTAATCTCTTAGGATTAGGCCCAAAGGGATGAAGACTATAAAACTAAATCAGAGACATTCCTCCTTCCAGGATTTGGCTACTAGATTGCAATCCAGAACCTGGGGACGGGTGCCTGGTCCCTTCATATAGCATCCTGTGGGGAACAACTGTTGTGTCAATCCAGGATATCTCAATGGAGAGCAAAACACTGAGGAGAAGGGCACAGAGGAATTAACTCTTCTCTCTCCTGTGAAGGCTTATCCAAGCTACATTCACTCCCTGCTAAATGGCTCCAGTCCTTCTTCAACAAATCAATACCTTTTCTGTCTTTCTAATGAAAAGTTATGATCTACCAATGGAAAGTCTCTAATGCGGTTTTGGTGACATCCCTGAGCCCACCATATGGGAGAGCTAGTCCCAGTTTCAGTTTCACAGAAGTATTCAAAGACACCTCCAAGAATATAATCTACTTATTTGGGTGTGGGGAGGAGAGATGTTTCCATTCCTCCTGTTGAAGCTGTTCTCTTCTGCAGGAAAAAGCCCCAGAAGACATAGTAACATTGTGTTTGGAAATACTGCAAACTCCAGTGGACAATGCCCTGAGCAACCTAAACAAACCTTGAAGCTGACAGTGCTTTGAGCAAAGAATGAACTAGATGACATCCCAATGTCCCTGCCAGACTTGTGTAAGTCTATGATTCTAGGATTGCATGGAAAATACTTTAGAGAAAGGAACATTGAGAGTTTCTTTGCATCCTAGAATCTAGGACTCTCATGTTGGGTTATGGTTCTGGATAGCAAATGCAAGGCATTGGAACCTCCAGGTGCTCCAGGGCACCCACGCTGTCAGGTTAATTTCTTCTTTAAAAAGCCAAGCAGCTAATAGTTGCTAAAAGGTTATTTATTGTAGAAGCACATCAGTCTCAAAGGCAAAAGTCACAGACAGCAAAGCCCATGTTAAGTTTTGGCTTAAAGTCCCAAGTAAAAGCAGAAGTCCTCCATGGTCCCAGCAGGGCTGGTGACACTGGGCAGCTCCTATCTTCTTCTCGGGCGTTGATAGCAATGACGAGAGAGCAGGAGCAGAGGCAAGCAAAAACAATGGCAAAAAGCACCAACTGTCCCTAAGCATGTTCTTTTATAGAAACTTACAAGCAAGAAGCAAGCTCTGACCACTACTTCTTAACCTATGAGAATTCTAGTTTCTTAGCACGCCTGGCTACGTATAGACTACGCACATGGCCTATCTTTTTCTAACTAAAAAATATAAGCAATATTCTTAACTCTAACTCTATTATGTCTGAAGCTAGGTTCTTGGAGCCTTTAAGGAAACACTGGCATGTTTTTCAACCTTCACTAGAACATGTACTACCTCTCAGGCATCTAAGACCTTTTGCTTACTCTTACCCTCATGTTACAACCTAAACCTTTGCCTTATGTGTGAGAGGCCTGACATACTTCAATCTATCTAAAGGCTTTAGTTCAATCCCTGCATTCTGATCTCTCTCTGAAGATTTCAGAGAGACTCCTGGCTTATTGACTCCAACACTCTCACTTTGAAGGACTTCACTGTCACCTAAAACTGCTTGTGTATTTGCTCCCATGTTCATAACTTATGGAATTAACTCTTTTCCTTCTTTTACCAATTTCTAGGCAGATCCATATACCAACTTGAGAAACAGGATGCTGCAGCCAAATCCATGTGAATGTAAATTGGACTTTCAGGGAAAGAGTTTTGTCAGATTCTCCAGGGCAGGTAGACAGGATGCTGTGTAGTCTGTAGATCTGGTCTGTCCTGTACAGAAGGAAACAGAAATACAACAGAGGTATCTGAACAGGGAAAGCAAAGAGTGAAGGGGTCTTGAGAGAAAGAGGTATAGATTTATTCACCTAAGTTATACCTACTCCCCATTGTCTGTGCTTGCACTTTCCTTACACAGCCTCAAAGCCAGGTTCCAAATATCATTACTTATGCTACTAAACAAGTTGCCTGAATTTCATCTGGACTTAGCAGACACATCTGATTTATTTCAACACTAACAGGATCATGACTGAAATAAAATTATACACAGATGAGTGTTTCAATTGCAACTGTTATTAATCCTGCTGTTTAGGTTCATGTTTAACAGGAGGCATATGCAAGGCTCATTTCATATCAAAACAGTGAAGAAGCTCCTCATCTGTCACTGTCACAGACATCTGTGAGGAGCCACCTGCAGCACTTTTCAGGGCAGGCAGGAACTGAAGAGTGTGAAAAGTCAGCGTGACAAGCAGAGGGACTGTGATACTGATTGTGCAATATGTTTTCCTTGTCAAAATGGAATGAACCTGTCTCAGAGGATCCCATTTCTTCACCTCACACAGGCACAAAGTGGAAGACACAAGATGCCACAGTGCATTAGAGGCATGTGGCAGTGAATGATCTCTGCTATGGAATAAATGTTCCTCTTGCCCTTGACAGGTCAGTGCTGGCAGCAGAGTGATGCTTTCCTGTCCTCTGTGGAGCACAGAGAGCTCATGCTGAGACCCTTTCAGCCAATATTTGCCTCGGATGCTTTCCAGGATGGAGAAGCACAGATCTTACCCAGCTTTTAAAGTGGGATCACCTTTCCAGTGCACATACTCTCCCAGAAAATTCCTGACCAAGCACAAGCCACGTAGCATTCCCAGTAGGAAGTCTGACTATTTTTCCAATGAGCCAGTCTGTTCCTGGGGAATATGAGAGTTTCCGATGTGCATCTTTCCTCACAACACTGCCTCAGCTCTAGAGAACTGTCCTGGTCTTGCTTAATTTACAACAGCAAGTGAAGCCTCAAAGTTCTATTGGCCTATTGTCAGGAATTAATCCCATCTATTTCATTCTGGAGGGGGAGTCACTAGACAATTTACAAGGGAAGCATGTGGAACAATGTCCCAAGTGTATCTCACATCAATCTGAGTTGGGTGAACATTTCAACAAAGTCATAGGAAGGCTTTCCTTGGCTTCACTCCATGTCAGCTGAACCATTTCTTGCTTAGCTGGCTCCCCTCAGAGACTCTTCATTCATTTTCCCTATTTCTGGTGTGGGACAGGGAAACTGCGATCCTGCCTCTGAGCCCTGGCCATTTACCCTGGTTGCTTGTTATTGACACAAGCCAGAACCATATCCTTTAGAGTAAGACATAGGAATTGGGAGAATATTTAGGTGGAATAATTTCTACATCTGGATGCCTCATTATAAACTCAAAGTCTGATGGGAAAAAAAAAATCTGATTTTTATTTCTAAGATTCTGAGAAATTCGGGCAAGGTGATGGTGGGAAACCATTCCTCCCTCTCCAGAAATTATCATTATGGAGCTGTTATAGCAATCAAGGATACCTCTACTTCAATCTCACACCAAAATTAATCATCCTTTTCTTTCAAAGCTGAACAGCTTTCTAAGGGATGGTGTTTCTTGAATATTAAAACAATAAATATTTAAAACATTTCCATACATGTATTGCATGAAAAATATATTCAGCTTCATAACAATTCTAAAGCAAGTTTTTAAATAAATGTCTAATTTATTTTCTCTCTAATCCCCAAAGTCTATCAGATTCCTCTCAAAACCAAGCAAACATCTGGTAGAGCTGAAAAGATCCTGTAACTTACATTACATATTATATTTCTCTTTCCAAGCATATATATGTTGACATTGAGGTTTCAGCCTCAGAACTATCAGTTATAAAACTGTGATATTGCTACCATCAGCTACAGCAGTTTTCTAGCAGTAGTAGGCTAGATTTTTTACTTCTCTGCTGGACAAATCTCTTCTCCTCTCCAGTTCTTTCCCTGTCCTTATCTTTGTGCCAGTGAAAATCTATTTTGACAGGTTTGTCACAGTTCTACTAGAAAGAGGGTGTGTAATATTGCTGCAATATGATAAATACCTTATTGTCATCATTATGGGCTTTAGCAAAGAACCACACTAACTGCTATTGTATTTAATCAACTGTTTATAAAGCTATAATCTTCATTTAGTAGAGTAACTTTGAGACCAGATGACACTGATAATTCTGTGTAAACTATGTTTTGTTTTATCTGCTTTTTTTTTCTACTTAATTGCTTTGGTTAGTGAAACACTAGAAGTTCACTGGTTTATCTCATTTCCTGAGGGATTTTTCTGCCAAGTAAAATACCAGTTTCACAAAGCAGTTTCACAAGTACAATACAGCAGTGAACACACAAAAATAATTAATAAATAAACTTGCTAAAAAGAAATAGCTTTTTCAGTTTGAAGAAGATTGATTTCATTTTAAATCTGTATTAAAGTGGAAAATATGCCTCCAATATAATTTTGATGCATTAGAAGTGATGCTGGATACAATCTTCCCCTCTCTTTCTTGGTTTTTAGACTCAAGCAAACAGTGTATGATTTATCTTCCATCCTCTCAATTGTTCCATGGATTCCATGTTTCTCCTTCTCTATCTTGAAGAAAAGGATGTATCCACAGTGGGTTTCAAATGGCTGCAACATTTGCAACAAATCTAGAAAAAAACCCACAATGTTGAAAAGGTTTTGGCCATGAAGTGGAAAGGCTCTTGCAGCTGGTGAAAGGGCAGATTTTGGGTTGGACTGGCAGCTGACCTGGGAGTGGGACCCCCAGCAGTCATCAGGGGAAAAATCAGTCAAACCCCACATATTCTGGGACATCTGCATCAGTCAAAAGCATTTCTGAATATGCAAGGAAAGGACATTTAGGCCTTCGGATCATCAAGAAGGATCTTTTCTTCACTCTGATGTTGTGTAGAGCCATGAACACTCAATAATGGTGCCCTTTATGAAGAGAAGTCTTGATCAGGTGCCATCAAAAATCCCGTGCAGCACCTGAGCTAAACCCATGGAAGCAGGATAGTGTCCCTTGATGAATAAAATAATTTACCCACTGTGCACTTGAGAAATTTTTGCCTTCAAGGCAAAGTCTTTTCCTTTGGTTTGGTTTTTTTTTAAAATTTGTTTGAAAATGTCACACACTAAGGAGCAAATGCTGCAGCTGTCACTTGTGGGACTCCAGCTGCAGCTTTCCTCTAGGAAATGTATTTTCATCACAGCCAAGCTCAGGGATCCACTGTGGAAATGTAGACAGTTTTAAGGAAGAAAGCAAAGTTATGTTAACCACAGAACTGATCAAAAAAAGCAATGTCAAAGCACAGGCTGGAGAAGGGATGAATCCTTGTGAAACAAGAATACACTATTCCTGCCACACAGGTTGTTCCTATCCTGGGGAACATCATGAATCTAATTCTGGTGTAGTTTTCTTCAAAGTCAGAAGTGTCTTACTGAACTCAAAGCCACAGTCATGTAAGGCTTGGTATAAAAGATCAGAAGTGCTCTCACCTGGTAAAGTTTTGGGCAAATGGATCCAGGACACTTTATCATGTTAAAAAGAGCTACTTTCAGCCCAATTTTTCTTTGAGCTGCAGTGCTCTAAATACAAAAATAACTAAACTGGAGTGAAAGTCTTCTTCTCTGGCTGAAAAGCATTAGCAACCTTTTATATCTTCCTTCTTTTGAATTTCCCCATATATATTAAAATACCTACATTTGTAGGTAAAAGCAGTGCACTTAAAACACAGGCCAGCCTTTTCACTCAGGGAACTGGACATTCATGCCTGTAAAGGCAGAGAGCCTTCTGACCTTTTTTGGTAGATTTTGGAAGTTAAAAATATGCACCAAATACCCGAATATGGCCTCGCCTGCAAAAGTTATGAGATTTGTGTGGAAATAAATACAACATTTTTTAAAGTTTTTTGTGTGCTTGTCAATGTGAAATCCTTTAAACCTCCTTCAGGCTTGTATCCCATGTGAAGATTTGAGAGTTTCATTCTCCTCTTACTGAGACATAGACAACTTCTCACTTTTTTGATCACAAATATTGATTCTGTCCTTCCTTTTTCAGTCAGATTTACTCTGGGGTGGGATGTGCTCTTTTTCTAATGTAAGGATCCTAAGCTGCTCACTCTCTCAACTGACTTTGCAGTGCATCACCTCTCAGAAAGAGTGCTGAGGCTTAATTCCCTTCTCCAAAATACCTATTTGAATACTCACTCCAGCAGCCAAGCAGTCCAATGACAGCTGGAATCAAGTATTTTTATTAATTTTTAGCTGAGGATAGGATTTTAATCCAGAATCATAGCTAGATCCCTAAGCCAAGATGCACTCAAAAATGTGCTTCCTGTCCCCCAAGTTTTGTAGGTAGAACTTGGGTACCTGGATTCCAGCAAAAGTCTGCAATTCAAGACCTGAGCTGAGGGAGCCCAAGGAAGAGAAACTTAACTTCTCCATGAAGCTGCTTCCACTTTCCCTGGGGTCTGAACATCCTTCTCCCACCTAGGGCAGGGTGGTCCTTGTAGTCTTGAACGTGAGTTGGAGACTACTTAGCAGTGTTTCTGGCTTTGTTATCTGCAAACAACTCTTTGACTGCTCCTAGAATGGGTGGAGAGGTATTTGCTGTGGAGAGGCAGGGACAGAGCCTTTCTGCAGTGCCTGTGTGGTACTTTGTAGTGCACATGACACAGCAGCCACTCAAAAGTGAAAGGAACTAAATAAATATCCTGGTCACCTAGCAGCTTTGTGAAACAGCCTAAATATTTAATATTTTATTCTTTATTTTTAGATTCTGTGAACAATAAGAACACTAAAATGTAGACCACTGCAAGGACTGAACTGGGAAAGTGCAGAGCAAGGTCACAAATGTTTGTGCTCGTTTTCAGGGATGTAAAGCTTCAGGCTGAATTGAAATGGAGCTGGCTGCCCTGGACATGTCACAAGATAGGGTTTTTAAGAAAACCTTTAACACAAGATACAGAAAGTCTCCCACTGCTGTTGTATCATAGAGAGAGAGACTGAAAACATGTAGATGTCCTCATTCCAGTCTGAGCTCTCGTTAACTGTGTTTCAGTTTGTTGTTTTTTTTACCTTCTGTGCCCACCTACCACCTGCAACAAATTCAACCATGAAGTTTGGCTAACCCCTAATTTTAATTGTCAGCTTGGTTTGCTGATTCTGGCAGAAATATTTCTGATTTGCAGCACTAAAGTGCAAAAGTGAAGTGATGTTTTGGGCAGGTACCAATGCTCTGGTAATCTAGATATTCCCTGAACTGGGTTCATCTGCTGCCTACATTTTCTTCGCAGCTGAATGCAAGACAGCAAGTCCATAGGGCTGTTGGACTCTCTATTTTTATAGTTTTGCCATCCCATTGATTTTCAAATGTAACCAAAGACTCTGGAATTTCTGTTAGTAAGGTCTTTCAGGAAGTTTCTGGTGGCAGGGTGCTGCAAGCCAGGGTTCCTCCCTATGTGCATTCAGATGTTGAACACTTCCTCCCACCTCCTCTGGCTGTGGTTTATTCCCTCTGAGGAGTGACTGCTCAACCACAATGAGTTCATCCAGCTCATGGCAAAATTGGTAGCTCAGTGCTTTTGCCTATCTGAGCTGGTACTTTATTGAAATGTTCACATCAGCTGCAATACACAATAGAGATCCACAGACAAAAGAGTAACAATAATATGATGTGGGCAGTTCATCTGAGAGCTCCATTGAGAGCCAGACTTTACAATATCATAACTGAAAATACACAAGGCACCACAGCAAACAAGCTCATCAGTAGTGCAGCCTTCTCCAAACTAAATGTGTGTGTAAATATAGCCCAGGAGAAGGCAAAATCATAGATGAAAACATCTCCTTTAAGGAGATTTCAGAGACAGATGAGTCTCAGGATACTCTGTAAAGTCAGTTTGACAAGCAGCCTTTGAAGCCAGGCCCAGTCTATCTTCCACACACTCAAATAAAGGGATAGCTCTTTTCCTCCACCCCTTCATAGTGATGGAGTCTTCTTCCCCCAATTAGTAACCCATTGCCTCATCAGCTACTGAGTGTACACGTGCAGCTTCTCTCCTCTGCCTTTCAGAGGGGGACAGCACCATTGCTGTCCAATGCTGTCAGTTTATCAGGTATTTCACAGAATCCCACCCAGCAGGATTTCCTGCCAACATAACAGGCTGTTGACATATGCCTTGAAGGGTTTGTATTCCTGGAGATTGCAGAATCCTCCAGATAACCTTAATTATATCAGTCCCTAGCAATGGCTGTCATCTTAAAAAGAGGCAGAGAGAATCTGTGCTGTTTGCCCCTTCCTGCACATCAAATCTGGAGCTGATTCACATCTCAGTTTCAGAAACAGATGTGTCTGATCTGACCAAAGAAGTTGCTGGACCTCTTGTCTTTTCAAGAAATAATTGTTGACACTTTCCCATTAAGAAGTAAGCCAAATATGGGCTACAAAGACATGATAACTCTGATATTCTTCTGGAAAGACAAAAGTGCTACCTGAAAATTACAGAATAGGATAGTAGGATATGACCTGCAGGGTGTGACCTTCTCTACCACATAAACTAAACCCAAATAAGAGAAGGTCATCAAGAGTAAGTGACATACATGGTAGAAAAATGCATGAAGGAATGGATAATTATGAACAAGATCAGGAACAGCATTGCATTCCCAAGAACAGAGTTGCCTAGAAAAGCACAGAACAAGAAGTTAAGTCACTTGTCTGAATTCATGTGGGAGGTCCTCCAAGTGATGAGTTTCAATACCGAATTTTAAATCAGGGAAGATGATTCCCTCTGAAATTGTCTCCTAGTAAAATGAGGTTTTGTCTTACAATTACCCAAGCTACAAACTTGTATTGTACTATTTCATTTTTGGTTTAACCCTAGAAGGCCTGCAGTGGCCTGGCACCCACAAGCAGCTGTGCACAGGAGCAGCTGACTGTCACCCACAGCCACAGGACCAGTTTGACCTTCAGACAGGTCTTGCTCTAATTCTCAGCCCTGCTGTGCAGCTCTGACAAACTTTACAGCAAACTCTCAACTCTTACTGGGAACAGAGGGATTAAATTTCCTCTTCCTTGGGACAAGTTTGGCAGATATACACTGATTCTGTTTTCAGTTGTGCCATTTCTCTCCCAGTGCATGCACAGTCACAGCTGTGAATGAGTTGCAGGCTTAAATTTTTAATGCTGAAGGCTATTCCGAGCTACCTCCTCAATATTACCATTTCCAATGCAACCTATAATGTACCCATGGAGACATCCTGGATTCCATTTAATTGGAACAACATTTACATTTGTCTTTCTGGTTTGTTTGTATCACTGAGTTCTTAAAGGGAGCCTTGCTGAGGTATGGTAACAACTTTGCTTCTCCATCTTGGAAAAAAAAATTCAAATTGCATTATCTGCATACTGTTGCAAGAGAAAGATGAAGAAAAGGGTTATTAGCTCTGAATGAAAGACAGCCAGTTAATAAGGAGGAAAGAAAATGCTGTGTATTAATGACTGGATGAAAAATGGTTGCTGTGATGTATTTAATGGGATGAGCTGAGCTCAGGGTATTGTTTTCCAGGGTATTGTAAAAAGACAGAGCAACATCTGCTGTGAAGACCTAAATAGAAAAGAGACTCAAAAATAAAGGCAATAAAATGATTTTACAGGGTTGAGGCAGAGAGGGTAAGGTCACAGTAAAAGTCTTGGAAAATTTGGGAACTGATAATTTCCTGTGCTTTAAACTGATTAGCACCCAATAGTTTTTAAAAATTTCAATGCAATCCATATTGTATGCAATTTGGAAACAAATTCATATCTATGGAAGCAGTAGGTAAAGAAAATATCTTTGGGAAAAAGAAGCATCACAATCTTCTCTGTAAGCATCTTTACAAGTCAAAATATTTCTTTCTTTTTTTTTTAAATGTGTCTTTGTTGCTAGTAAAATAATCAACTTCTGCAGGGAGACAAGGTGTGCTTCCTTCATCTTGACCACTAGGACCACTCCACAATGGGCACCAGAGAAGTACAGTGTTGATTGGGAGAGCTAAAGCACATCTTTCTTGTGCTACATTATGCAAAGTCATCAGGATCTCCTATTGTAGGAGAATCCAACCCTTGCTTTAGCCCTAGGAAGTGGCATCTTTTCAGTTTTGTAGTAAAATAGAATAGAATAAAAAAAGTCCTAATTTGATGACACTATTAAAACAACATTTGCATCATATTGTCCACTTGAAATGAGTTAGAATTTCACTGTGAAACTCCCTGGCTATTCTTCCTCAACTAGGGACTCTCTAATGAGACATTGTCTGGCTCTCCTGTCATTTGAAAGTAAAAGCATTAGAGAAATTAAGATTTCCCATATAGAATTGGTTTTGGTTTCAAGACACCCCGCATACAAATGTTAACACATCCCCAGCCTGAAGGAGAGCAGAACACCAAGCTTCCACTGCCTCCCACTTTAGGAATAGTAAAGTTATAAGTTATAAACCTAAGTCCACTGAAGAATCTATCAGATCACAATCCAGCCATTCCTGACATCCTTTTCATGGCCACTGCCACCCTCTAGCAGGCACAGCGTGGCTCAGTACCTCCAAAACTGATGGATCCCAAATCAGCACAGCAGCTTCCTGGCGCTCTTTGATGCAGATGGACTCACAAGGCTAAAAAGAGGAGAAGTCTCCTCACACCCAAGGTTTGCCATCACATGAGGACAGATGATGGGAAACTTGTGAGGGAAAGGTCTGGCTCTAAATCATTGATAGCTGAGCAGAGGTCCATATTAAGATGGATTATGTTCTCTCAGTAAAAAGGAACCAGGATGGATGTGGCAACAAATACCCTCTCAGCTCCTGACATAGATATCTGATGGCTCAGGATTGAGTTCTTGCCTGGGATATTTGGCAAATCTGCTCCAGCACAGGCATCTCTGTCCTGTGGGTCTTCATACAACAGTGAGACACTGCTGAGGGTGGAACCATAGCCAGCAGATAAAGTGGTTTTCCCTGAACTGCAGTATCCAAAAGTTACTGTCCCTTACTCCTGAGGGGACTGGAATCCATGCTGCTGGCTCTTGCCCTATCCTAGGAATATACTCTCCTGTCAGATGGTCTTTTTCCCTGTCACTGAATAATTCCCAGGGTATCTTGTGTCCAGATTTGCTAAAGCCTGTGTGAAATGAGTAAAGAGAATGCACCTGCACCTTGGCAACAATCTGTGAGAAAGCTGATGCCTGGACATTCAGTCATGAAATGGTAAAGCCCTGGATTTTCTCTTTTGGAGTACTTTTGAAAATTGTGGATGAGTTCTCTGCCACTTTTGCTAGACCTGATATTGCACTCAGCCTTCAAGGAGTTCAGACAGCCCTGATGATAAGTGATTTCATTGGGTTTTAAGTTTGACAGAGGTCATTAGCAATGGGGAAATGGTGGAGAATATTGTCCTATTTCTTGTTTGTTTGTTTGTTTCTTGTCTGCCATAACAGTGGAGTAGTGGCACAAGGCTCTGATTCAGTTCTCACTGATTTATCTTATAAATCTTATATATATGGCAGTATTTTGTTTCTCAGTCAAATCTTCTCACAGAAAGATTTGTGATAATGATTAACCTACTGACTCTCTGTGCTCAGGGGCCATTTTAAAGAAAAACCATCCAAGGAATCCAGGTTAATGGGAGGA
The DNA here is from genome assembly GCA_013397375.1 of Toxostoma redivivum. Lineage (NCBI taxonomy): Eukaryota > Metazoa > Chordata > Aves > Passeriformes > Mimidae > Toxostoma > Toxostoma redivivum. The sequence goes on along the minus strand of VXBI01006378.1, from coordinate 145,532 downwards.
CACCTTTGATAAAATTAATTCCATATTGGGACCTCAGTACAGAAGAGAGTCTGAGAAACATAGGAGTGTCTAGCAGAGAGAAACCAGGTTGGTTAAGACGACACAACACACAATGTAGCAGAGATTATCCTGGAAAAAGGCAAAGGAGGTACCTGGTGTCCTCTGTCTAAAGGATGGATGTAAGCAGACAGGGGCAGAACTTCTCAGAGGTGAACAAAAAAGACAACTGGATAACTGACACAACTGTACCAGGTAAAGGAAATATAAACAGTGGAACAGGGGCCCAGGGAGGCTGTAGGTTTTCCATTCTTAGAGTTATTTGAAACTCAAGTGGAAAAACTCCTCAGAAACCTTTTATAACATTTGAAACTGACCTGGATTTAAGCAGGACCAGAGAGATGCCCTAGGATATCCCTTCCAATATTTTCTTCTATAATTCTATGTTCAACATGAGAGTGGGAACAACATTTTATTATCTTCCTACTTCTTGCCTTCCAAGTTTCACTAGAACTGCTTGAATTGTTTGTTAATTCTGAAAAGGTTCTCTGTCATATGTCTAGAATTCACTAGGACTGTAGGGAATTGGATTGTCACAGTGTTTTTCATATGTATTTATGCATTTATGAAGCACATACTAGCATCATCTAATATTAGCATCATGATGGACCTTTTTGTCATTTTGGTCTCTTAAAATGGTTGCAGTTGGAGATTAATTCAGAGAAACAGATATGAAAAGGTATTTTAAATAGAGTTTAAAGACAGTTTTTCAGAAAGACTTTGTGACTTCATCCCATTTTTCTCTGCATATATCAGCCTGCAGTCCTGTTATTTCATCCACCACCTACTTTCTTGTCAGCCTTCTTTAAGGACTCTACTAAGCCTTGATTTCCTCTTTCCCTTTCAAAGAAGAACACAAAGCCTCTTCTAAGAGATTTGGGAGACAGCACATCTGCAGCAGAATGTCACCTCAGTGACTATTGTCTCACAGATAATAATGCCAGAGCATTATGGATGAAGGAAGCTGCAATGACTGTCTCAAAAAAAAAAAAAAAATAGAAGATGTGGTTGTCAGCTACTCTTTGGGAAATGTCAGCTCACATGTGAAATTATCTTCTTTTGTCCCCATTCATGTTGAATATATTGCAGTGAACTCTGCTTAATTGCAGTGCCTGGTCATTCCACCCTCCAAGGGGTCAGCTGAACTGCTAATAGTGAATGGTAAATGACTGTTGCTTAATCAGGCTAAAATTACCATAAATTCCATATAATGGGGTATGGGGGGAGTGGTTAATAAAAAGAGAAAAACGTTGTTTTAAAAGAAACAAATTATGTGTAACTTTGCCTTAGTCGGGAATAAACTCCAAGGTCAGAAGGGCTGACCCACTTTGAACAAACTTGGTCTGGGTTTCACATCAACAGCTTTACCCATAACTGCACGTGATGAGATATGTTAGGAGGTGAAGTGTGGAAAGAACTTCACACAGAAATTTGTTTCAACACAGAGCATATTTGGAACATAACCAAAACTAAGAGGAAAAAGGAAAACATTTACAGAATCCCAGAATGGGTCAGGTTGAAAGGGACCACAGAGAGTCATTTGGTCCAACCTCCCTGCTCAATAGGGTCATCCCAGAGCACGTGGCACAGAATTTTGTCCAGAGAGTTCCTGAATATCTCCAGTGAGGAAGAGACTCTACACCCTCCCTGGGCAATGTGTTCCTCTGCGTGGTCACCAATACAGTAAAGTTGTTCTTCCTCATAGTCAGGTGGAATTCCTGTGCATCAGTTCCTGCCCATTGCCTCTTGTTCTATTGCTCAGCACCAATGAGCAGAGCCTGTTCTGACATCTCCCTGCAGATACTGAGGTCCCCTCAGTCATTGATAAGGTCCCCTCTCTGTCATCTCTTTTCCAAGTTGAAGACCCCCAGCTCCCTCAGCTTTCCTGAGGTGAAAAGAGATGTTCCAGTTCCTTCATCATCTTTGGACCTGCTCCAGGAGATCTATGTCTCCCTTGCAATGAGAAGCCCAAAACTGAACACAGTAAAATCCACAGTCTGGATCTTTAGCTGAAGTTCAGTCCCATGGGGTTTCTCCTGCAGGTTTCACCAGTGAAAATCACATCTGCAAAACCATTCACTTAGTTTACACTATCTATATATAGACTGAGTAGCCAGAGCTATGAAAACAATTTAAATATAAAAAGTGGTTTCTCTATCCTTTGGAAGAAAAATACGGGTAACAGGAGCAGAGATATTTATTAATTTTTTTTAAGGAACAAGGGATTTGCAACATGGCAGGAACAAGCACATGTGATACAGCATTGTGTTTTTCTCCGGTCATATTCCGAAGCAAGAGTGAACCATGCTATTTACAGAGCCAGAAAGTTGTGCTGGAAAACTGTTACAATAATGGCAAGCAATTGTCTTTTTGTTTCTTTTGCTTTTTGTCTCTGAGCTCAAGAATCTTATGTGATCATTGAATGTGAGAAGGCATGAGTTAGAACCCTGTGTGTATTGTAATCTCCTTATGGTCTAAATTAGTCAGTTTATGAAACCTATTTTCCTCATCTGGGCATTTTCTCTACTACAAAGTTTGGAACATAAAGCATAGCCATAGTTTTTAAATGAAAATGGTTACAGATCTTTGCCATTGAGAAAAATTATAACAGCCAGATTCAAATCCCTTTTTTTTCCCCCTATTTTCATAGTATTTGGCAAAGTATTTCAATGTTGTTCACATGTATACTGAAGAACTTCTTGCAGAATAATGATGTCTTAATCACATAGTGATTAAGACCTCAAACAGTCATCTCAAAAATTGATATGCACAGCTAATTCATTCTGCAAATTACCTTTGGTAAACAACTGATCTAACTGCCTGAAGTTCATGAAGTCCCACTGGGGTTAAGGTGGACTTCAGCTGGGTAAATGCTACACAGCCAAGCCTGTGGCCATGTCCACAGCTGCATTCAGATTGTCCCATTATAAGAATCTGAGCATCATTTGGCATAGTAAAGGCTCACTAAAATGAATAACTGATTGTAAGGTGAAATCTTGCATATTGAAAGTCAACGTGTCACACCAACATTGTACAACTTATCAACCATGATGAAAACACTTGGAGACTTAGGTTTTTAGATATAGTGCTGCAATACAGAGTTTAATATTTCTCAGTTATTGTACTATGTCAGATTTCATAGACTGGTACAACAACAGAAGAACACATGCTTATTTCATTTCTCAGTATGTACAATGACTATTTATGAGCCCTGAAACCAAGGTCACTTCATTAATAGAACGAATTAGAATAGAGTTAACCTAATTAAGATATTTTGCTAATAAACAACAACAAAATGTTTATTACTTGGCATTAACTAACTTTGCATTTAAGCAGGATATATGTTTTAAGGAGGACTTAGGTTTCCAAGCAGCACTTCACATTGACAAACTTAACTTTCTTAAATTAAAAAAAAAAAAAAAAGGGTACATTGGATTCTCCACAAAGCCAATAATGGTTGCAAACCAGTCAGTGACAAAAGCAGCATATTGTACACATGCAACTTTACTGAAAGCCATAATATGTTACAATTTCCACTGAAATGCTCAGCCCAGCTATCCTGCTCACAGCAATCTTTAAAGCTATTTATATATTACCCATATTGCTTAATTATTTTTCCTTTAAGAAGAGCAGTTTAATGCTTGAGTGCTTTTCAATTTTGCCATTCAGACACCAGATTAAGTTTATAATGACTAGTTTAATTTTTACAGGGTGTAGCATGTATTTGGTCTGAAAGATAACCCTGACAATATGAGGCTTTAGATGACTTTGGTGTTTCGATAAAAGTTAGATGCAGTCTGATACCTTCTTACAGTCCTATTGTGGTTGATTATACAACTGCATGTTCTTTCTGGCCAGTATGCAGCATGCAATTTACAGCCTATTTCTTTCCTGGTGTTTGAAAAGGCAGAGATCTCTGAACAACAGGTTAGGAGCAATTCTGCCCTCCATTTCTCCTGTAACAGGCAGATTACAAATGGATGAGGACTCTGCATTGAACACCTTAAAAATGTGCAGTACTATGGGGAAAAAACACCCAAACTGAAAAAAAAAAAAAAAAGGCACAGATATACTTGAAAGCCTATTAGTGGAGACAGCTTTTCAGGGGCTGGAATTGACTGGATTTGAAATGACCATGCAGAGACAGGGGACTCATAGAATGAGCTCCTTCATCTCCGTTTTAGACACTTTGGACTCTAGTTTTGAATAAAATACATTTTACTTAACTCTGGGTGATTTTATCTTGCACTGAAGTAGGCCCTTATTAACTGCACTGCTCATGATTCTCCTCTGAATGTACTGAGCAGATCACAGACCCACAGGATCATAAAATGGTTTCTGTTGGAGGGGACCTTAAATGTGACACCTTCCACTAGACCAGGTTGCCTCATCCAACCAGGGATGAGGCACCCACAGCTTCTCTCAGTAATATGCTCCAGTGCCTCACCACCCTCACAGTAAATTCTTTTTTCCCAATATCCAATCCGTAGTTCAAAACCATTGCTCCTTTTCCAATCACTCCATGCCCTTGTGAAAAGTCCCTCTCCAGCTCTCTCTCAAGCCCCCTTTAGGTACTGCCAGGTGCTAAAAGGTTTCCCTTCTCTTCTCCAGACACAATCCCAGCTTTCTCAGCATACCTCCATAGGAGAGATGTTCCAGCCCTCTGATCCTCTTTGAGGCCTTGTATGGACTCATTCCAGCAGATCCATCTCCTTTTTTGTAGGGGACCCCAGAGCTGGATGCAGCACTGCAGGTGGGGTCTCAGCAGAGCAGGGCAGAGGGGCAGAAATCCCTCCCTCACCTGCTGCCCATGGGGCTTTGGATGCAGCCCAGGACACCTTTGGTTCCTGAGCTGCAAGAACACACTGCTGGATTATGCTGAGCTTCTCTTCCACCAGTACTCCAAGCCCTTCTCCTCAATCCTTCTTTCTATTCTCAGCCTGTGATTGTATTTGGGATTTCCCTGACCCAGGTGCGGCACCTTGCCCTTGACCTGGCTGACCTTGATGAGGCTCACACAGCTCCACCTCTCAAGTCTGTCCAAGTCCCTCTGGATGCCATCTCTTCCCTCCACCGTGTCAGCTGCACCACACCCCAAATCTAAACAAAACACCAAAGAAACCAAAGATTGCTTGAAATAACATTGTTGTCAAGGCTTGAGTATTGAGTATTTATCTCACTCTCTGTGAGATAAACCTGGGTTTAGGGTTATTCCCAGATCTGTGCAAAGCTGGCAGTAGAAGTGAAGTCATTTTCTTTTGAAGCTGAAGGAGAGAGTTCCTGGTCTGCAGCACTGCTGGTGTCTGAGAAGGGAGACATAGGGTGTGTTCATCTGTGGTGTGTCCTGGCTTGAAGGATATTCAAACTGAAGGAGTTCAATCCCACACAGGTTAGAAATGTATCTCAGCCTAAAAAGAAAGAGACAAACTCTGCAGTGTCAAAAATCCATCTTGGTTTATGTTCAATCCATTTTAAGCCACTTTCTTGACAAATGAGTATTGCTGATTGCCAAGTACTTACACACTGGGATTCTTTACTTCCTTTTCTTTCTTTAATACAAAGGGGGGAAAAATCATGTAGGTAGAACTGTGAAAACCTTGAATGTTTTTGTTGGATGGACTTAAGTGCTTAAGATTTAAAAAAGAAAAAGAAGCAATTTGATGTCAGATCCAAGATCAGAAAATATAAAAGCGTTTTCCTCAGGAAAGGTTTCTTAGACAAGTTAAAGAGAGATGATACTTTTTTTCCCTCTCTCTATATACAAGGGTCATTTACTATAGTCTCTGAGCTTTTCAAATACTCATTTTTTAGCAAAACCCACTGAAAATTAACCTTTCCCTCTGATTCAGATTTCACTAGCTAACATCTGTTGTTAGTAATAGATACAATAAAACTACCTGTGCCAAGAAAGTCAGATCCTTGTGTTTATTGTAATAAAGCAGAAGGATTTACAACTCGATGTAAAAATTTTTTATGGTTCACTGTAATTCTTAAATTCAAAGTGTTTCTTAACTTTGAGAGAGAAGCAATAAAGGTGAAGAAGTGACCTATTACTACCACTTTTTCCTCAGTCTATTTCAAAGAACATTGCAAAGGTGTTTTCAATTTAAGAGATGGTCAGCAATTACGCTTTGAAAATATTTTTCAATGGAAAAGGTCTTTTCTGAGATCAGAGTTTTTCTGTGCTCTCTGAGGAAAACAAAAGTGATACATCCCAGCACACTGAAACAGCATCTGTAATTTCAGTATTCACATAGAACATTGAATTATGGGAGAGCTTTTCAAGCAGTTAACTGGAAGGTTACAGCAATGTCCTGACCTCTGCTCAGAGGTTTAGACAAAAACTTATCTCAGAGAGGTCTTGGATATACACAGTAAATTTTATTTCTACCCCAGGTTTGTTTTATTTATATCTATAAATATAAGACAAAATATTCCAAGTTTCTATTTCTAGCTTAGTTTATTTCTGAAGAAATCTCTTTTGAGGCAATTAAATTTTTTCATGTTTAGTAATAAAAATACATCATATAAATCTAAAATTTAGAGAACTTAAGACACCACCATGACATGGTTTTATAGAAACCTACCCTGAAAGAAAACACAGATCTGTTTATTATTTAAGGAGAGGTTTTGTTAACTTTTTTAAGATCTATTTTAGAACCTATTTTGGGAAATTGTGAAAGGATATATGAGCACAAGCACAGTACAAACAAACACATTGATATTCCTGTTTAGAAGACATCAGCTCAGAAAAGTCAGCTCTCGAAAGACAAAACTGTAGGTCTGAAGCTGAGGGTTTATTCCTGGGGAGATAGAAATGTTGCTCATTGATGTGGTGGGGTTTGCTATCTGGAGAACAGTGGAAATGCTGGGTTTCCTGAGTATTAACAGTCCAGACCTGATGGACTGCATGATTTCAAATGTCACTTTGAGCAGTGGGAGTCCACAGTCAAGATGAAAATATAAGTGCAGGGCTCAGTTCATGATCACAGAAAATGTTAGAGTTGACTTTGGGGAGGGTTTGCCAGCTCTTTTTATTATTTCTTGCCAACTAAAGCATTGGACGAGGCCATAGCCTGAGTATGAGCTCTAAACTAAAGCCAGAAACTGGACAGAGTTCAAACTGCACTTATTTACGTTACTGAATAGCATCTCCTCCTGCTGCCTGAGTTCTCTCCTTTGTACTGTTGTCAACACTACAGGTTCCTGACAAAGAATTCTCTTAAAAGCAGCCTGGTTGCATCTTGTCTGCCCCTCCCGTGTGCCCATCAGCAATGAGCAGCTCAGTCCTGGGAGCTGGCTTTTCCTGAGGAGGGAAATTATCCCTTTTAACCTCAGCCTGACTGGGAACCTGCTTAGTGTAATGTGTAAAGAAAGCAGCACTTTAGATTGGGATGTCACTGGGAGTGGTCAGGTTGAGAGAAGATTTCAGGGCTAACTCTAGATGCAACTTCACTGTCTTCTCTAAAGAAAGTAGGTGATCATCACACAAGTGTTGGTCGGGTTCTTTTGGGAAATAATGCTGCATTAATCCCAAAAACAGTGTGGCATCAGCAGAAAATCATGACTCTCTACTGTGATAACAATTAATGTGTTCTCTGCTGAGATCAATTTACATTTAATGATGCATTTAGTTGTAATAAAATTGGGCAGATACAAAATATCCTTACCATTGTTTTCATTTGGTACATTTTAGATGTCAGGGAAAGGTGGAGTCATAGTATCTATCACTTTGGAAAAAAAAATTCCAAATAGCTGAGGTAGAAAGTCATGAGGAAAGAAACAGATAATAAGGTTATTGGGAATTACAAATCCTTTCTCTCTGCCCCAATCATAAGAGGGCTGAGTTAGGAAAATGACACTTAGAAAGTTGTTCTTATAATTAGAAATGCCTTCCTTGCCTCTGTAGTATTTCCTCTGAAATTTCTCGGCCACCAGGTAAAGCTTTTAGGAAGTCATAATGACATACAAATGGGTCATGCTAAATTAAATTGATTAACACATCTTATGACTATGCTCAGCTGCTTCAGGCAAGTCCTAATGCACATCTAATCAGCAAAGAAAATCCAGACATCCAAGAGGTCTGAATCATGGGGAAAGTTATGATACAAAGCTTATCTTTGAGCGAAGGAAACGTGACACATTGGTTTCCAAGGATTGAAGGTTTTGTTCAGTATACTTCTCACTGTAGCATGCACCCAAACCAAACCTGATCCAACCTATGAATCTACCTGCTGGAAGGTTCAGGCAGGAAAGTTTAGACAAGAGAATTCATTTTTATTCCAGTGCATTTGTCTGTTCTTTTCAGGACTTTGATTCAGTGGTCCTTGGCTGGGCATGAAAAGCATTTCTGTCATCCTACATTTTCTTAGGAATTTTCTCAGGCAATGTAGATGAGGGCAGCTACAAAATAAATGTGGTCATCAAATACTCTGGACATGCAGAGTTGACTCACGTTTCCTGTCCTGGAACACCAGAAGACATTAGGTCACTTTTTGGCAAGAGGAAAAGTGAAATAAAGTACTGAGAAAGACTGAAAATATGAGCTTGACCAGGTGCAGGGAGGGTAGGTGCAAATATCTTTCAGCTGTTAAACATTGACTCACAAGACTTGAAGTGCATTTTTGCATTTTCCATAAAAGTTTAGTGTTTGGAGGGACAGAATGTTTTCAAGGGCCATGAAATTTCAATTGATGAGGAACAGAACAGGAATAGAACCACAAGCCTGTCCTGATTCTCTTCCACAACTTAACACCATCTCATCTAAAGTGCTGAGGCTGGAAATTTTCTGTTAATTACTTTTCTTTTACTATTTTCCCTATTGGACCTCTTTAAGACTTCAATATTCTTGCACTGCTCTTAAGGATTTTCCACTATTTGGAAAAATTCAAAGTGCTGAATTGATAAAAGAAATTCAGATAGCAAAGGCTGTCTATGTTAATCCTGTACTTCTGTCTAGAAAATGAGGATGCAGGGAACAGAACTGTAAAAACAGCATGTTTTTATACAATAGGAATGAGAGTGAGTTCTGTTTATGTACACCTCTGTTGTAAAACAGCCAGATCAGAGAGATTTTCACCTTAGGAAAGCCACAAAGAAACAGGGCTCCTTTTATTTCTGCATCAATTCAGTGCAAGAGTGAGAAAGTGCAGTGTTGTGAGTGAGATGAAAACATGATGTGCAGAGAATCTCCTGAATTTCAGCAGAACATGTTGGACAGACCTGACATTTCTCTTGCACATACACATTCTCTTTGCATTTATAATGCCCTTTTTATGAGGACATGTAGTGATAGGACAAGGAGGAATGGCTTTAGCAGAAAGATGGGAGGTTTGGATTACATATTTGGAAGAAATTCTTTCCTCAGAGGGGGATGAGGCACAGCTTGCCCAGGGAAGCTGTGGATGCCCCATCAACACCTGGAAGTGTTCAAGGTCAGGTTGAGTGGGGCTTTGAGCAATCTGATCTAGTGAGAGCTGTCCTTGCCCACGGCAGGCAGGTTAGAAGTAGATGATGTTTAACATCCCTTTCAACTCAAACCATTATGTGATAATCCAAACAAATCCATTTTCTGTAGAATCTGCAGCATCTCAGGCTCTAGCACTGCTCTCTTGATTCCTGGTTCTTTGCCAAAGGGACAAAGAAAGGGGAAGACAGAAGTAAGTCCATCAAGGCCTCTGTAACTAATGGCAGTGCAATCCCTAAATATATATTTTAAAAAGCAACCAGCCAAACAAAAATATATATTCCTTGATTTTGTGACTTTCCTTAAGGAGACTGCACAAAAGAGTGGTAGGAAAATATAGAAATAAGCAAAAGCGTTGCATTTGGCCCTAACCCACATCTTCCTGTCTTGCTTGTAATGAAGTTGCCTCTCTTCCATGCCTTTGGCAGGCAAACAAAGGTTTTAATTTCAAGCTCTTAGGAGGCTAGAGGAAGAGATGAGTTATATTTATTCAGACCCAGCTGTGGGTTACTCATGTTTACATACTTCTGGATGACTGGAATCCAGAAATGGCACATTTATATCTATTTACAAGTGACTATTTAGAGACCTTATCCTTGCTTCTAACATCTATCTCCTTTCTGAAAAGCTCCTGAAAAGTGTCATGTTGTGCCTTCAAACAACAGAGGCACATTTCCTAGAAATACTTTCATATATGAGACACCTCAATAAGGAAGGATGCTGACAAATTTATAAAGTGATTTTTTTTCTTCCTGTGAGATATTGCTGGCATCAAGAAATCCAGATACCAAATGGAATAAAAGGATTCCATTAAGGAAATGTGCTTCAGATGCTTCCCACAAACCTGAGGCAATTTCCCCAGGTGATGCCTCAGAGTAGGAGAATGTATAGGTGGGATTGACTCTGGAAGGACAGGAAAGGTTCACCCTAGGGAGACATCTTGCTGTCCCTTCACAGCCGTTGTGCTGTTGCATCTTTTTGAGACAGTGCTTTCTTTTACCACTGCTGCCTTCTTAGTCATCTCCAAGCACCCTGCTGGTGCTGGCTGTTCAGCATACAGTGACTTTTAGGTGTACTGCAAGATCAGGATCTCCAGGCTTTTCCCTCTCCTGAAGTAATTAAAGCTCCTTTGTGACTGAATAAAGATGTCTTGTCACCTCTTTATCATCTCTCCACATCCAGGTCAGCTTCTTTGTCCAGTCTCACTTTGAGCAGTTCAATTCATTACAAAATAGAAGGTATAGGCTGAAAATCAAGACCTTTTACTCATTTTTTCCCCCATGGCAGAATCCCTGTCCTATGTAATTCACAAGAGCTAATCCTTTGATTCTTAGAATTGATGTGAATATAATAAAAGACTCTTCCTTTTATTCCTATCCTTGAATGAGTTGTGAGAAACACTTCAGAAATGTCCATCCCATCAAGGACATTATCTGTGGAAATTAGCTATGTCTCTTCCCTCAGTTCATCAGTAGATGGTGGCAAAGAGTTCTTGCTCATCTAAGTTTCAGACCCCAAGGGCTGCACAAACATGACTATAACCACAACTGATGGGTAATATATTGCCATCTGCTGCACTCTATATCTTCAAATGCTCTATTCATGTTTGGATGAACCTGTTGGAACTTTTATTTGCCCTCTCATTTGCAAAGTTCTGTGAGATTACAGAATCATTTGCTGCCATCATTTCCTTGATCTCAGTAGCCCTTATCTTCTGAAGGCCTCCAGACATTATTTCTATGACTGAATCCAGGGAGTTCACCTGTTTTCAACTGTCTAAGTTCTCCTCTTCTTTCCACTAATTTGTTGTTATTTTCTCCTCACCTGAGTTATTTAACTATGACACATATAGGAGAATCATGCATATGAACCATGTGGCAAACCAGAACTCTATTGTAAGTTACATTACTCTATGAATATAAAATAAAATGTAAACTATTTGTCTGTACAGGAAACCAATAAAAAAGGCCATGCAAAGTCTCCTACATGGAAGATCTTACCAGAGAAATAATTATCTCCTGAAATTACAAGCACTGCACTTGAATTCTCAACAACAGCATCTTGCAGCACAGACTGGTATTTCATTATTACAATTTCATGGTACTCCAAAATCAGTAATCTTAAAACTTTTTTTTGGGATTAGAATACAGATTGCATTTTTTCATTGCCAAATTGTATTGCAATTTTGTATCAGCAATGTGCTAATAACTAGACCAAATTAGCATTTTAAGCTTTATTTTTGACAGATCACAGCATGTGTCTGCAGTCTATCCCTTAGCAACACAGCTTGGGAGATACATAAAATTGTGGGTGCCTCTACTATTGGCAAGAATATCGAGAAAATCTGGTGAAAAACTATGGGGCAAACAATAGTGTTGCTTCTAAAACGAAATCTGTTTCCTAGTTCTACCTCCACTCTGAATTGTAAACTGACATCTGTGACAAGGAGAAATAGCAAATGCCAGTTTTATTTTCAACGTGGTGTTATTTTTACTTTTTTTCTCCACCACTTGATAGCCATCAAAATGTCCTTCCAATGCAGCAGGGAAGCATAGCTTCCTCAAACACTCAAAACCAGTTTGGGGAGTGAGTCAAAGCAATTTTCTCTCACAAAGAAATACAAACAGTGAGAGTTGATTTGTATTGAAATACCTATCCACATTAATGGCTCTGAAGTGCTATTCTTAATTATAACATTTAGATTAATTTTAAATACTTGAGAGGAAGAGAGAAATGTCACTGCGTACAGCTGATAATTGCAGAAAGCTTGACTGCAGAGAGGAAAGCAAAGATGGTATTTAACTGTATGGGTAACAGGGTAGGAAGTAACACAGAAGATCCAATAAAAGAGAGTGATCCAGGCATGCCTTCAGACATCTGCCACAGTGCAAAATCTCAAAGTAAAAATTCTGCATGGAGGTCTAAAAGTCTTAGTGTAGATGGGCAGCAGACAGTGGGGGACTTTTCCAAAAAGATTAATTGTAAAAAGGTCAGTGTTTGAGGGTTTGGCTTTGTGACCACAAGGATCTGCTGTAGTTTATAACTGAGGCAGTGCAGATACACTTACAGAAAACATCTCATGTTCAAAGACCTTGATGTCAGACCCTGGGGGAGCGCTGGGGCATTAACAACAGCGCTGTGACCACCAGTGTCAATCAGAATGGTGCTGCTCATCCAGATCCTTCCAATTTCTGCAGAAAAGGACAAGGGGTCCGGTAAGCAGTAAGCTGAACATGGAGGAGTAATGTGTTCTGAAAGCAGCAACAAAAGCAAGAGAGCCTGGGCCACATTTGCAATCCTGTAGCCAGCAGATCAAGGGAAGAGATCACCCCACTCTACTCGGCATGTGTCAACCAGATTTGGTCTTGTCAGTTCAAGAGAAACCTCCAAGTACTGGAGGTGATCCAGTGGAGGGCCACAGAGATGATTAGATGATTGGAGAACGTGACACATGGACAAGGCTGAAATTAGCTTTGTCAAAAGAAACTTTGGTTTGCTACACCTAGAGAAAAAAGGCTCAGGGAGATCTAATCACCATTTTCTACTCCCAAGGACATGGTTTATAAGAAATGGAGGTGCTCCCTACACAGAAATGTGTGCTGGCAGGACAAGAGGCAGTGGGTAGAAGCTGCTTCAGGGTAATTTTGCCTGGATATAAGAAAAAAAATGCTTCACTGCAAAAGCAGTGAGGCATTGGAATCCATTTTCCAGAAAAGTGGGGGAAATATTCAAGACTTGGAATAAGAAGGCTCTGGATAATGTAACATAAAGCACTGCTTGGAAGGTTCATCCATATAATCTCCCCTTTTAAATGAGAGTTTTCTGTTATTCACTTTCTGTCACTGTCCTGTCTTAGGAGACAGCAGCTTGAAGAACCATACTGCCTGTGAATGCTTTTGGAAAGAGCTGGGGAGAAAAGAGACAAGAGGAAAGTGTCATTTACAGTCTCCAGCCTCCTACCTGATACAATGGACAAGCCTGTCCTAAGGGATTTGTCCTGTCTCTGCTGCCTAAATGTCCAGGAAGCTATTCCTTGTCCCCTGCTCCGACCTTCACAGTGGCAATGGCTGTCAAGTGATAAGCATAACCATCCCTCCAAATAGAAGAATATGTTGAACCATGTAAAATAAACTTAATTCCAAAACCGTATCTTCCAGCAGCAGCCTCACATTGTCTCTTAACATAATGGATTTGTTAGCATTGCCTCGGTTTGAGAAGTGCAACAGGAGCTGCTAAGGTGAATTATGAGAGGTTAACAATGAAAAGTAAGCATTGTTTGCTGAGCTGATGACTCATGCAGAGCTCTTCAAGAGATGCACATATTAAAAACAGCTGGAAAATGTCAGACAACATAAAAAATCCACCATCGCTCTCTTAACCTCTGATGCTGTAAATAGACCTGGAAATTTAGTGCTGATTCTATCTTGCTTTAGAGGCTGTGGTGGAAAACAGGCCACCACAACAGTTACAGTGTAGCTTTTGATTTATCTCACTGACAACCATCAGTCCCTTCAATGCCTCACTGACAAAGAAGCACAGGAGAGGACAGACATGCAAACTGGAACTGATTTATCTGAAGTGGGAAAGAACTCAGTCTGCATGCATAGCCATATCCCTGTGCTGGCTGATACACACTTCTCTAATGATTTCTGTGCCTGATTTATAAGGCATCCAGTAGGTTTCTGATCTGTCAGCAGCTGCAGTACTGTCTTAGCTTTAGAAACACACACGTGTCCCTGGAAGTTGACCCATGAAGCTCACAGGAGAATTGGAGATGAACAGAGTGCACATTCCTTGTGCTTTGTTGCCTTCTGAGTCTCTTCTCCACATATTACACCATGAATTGGAACAACTCCTCCCCCCTCTCCAAGAGCCCTCAAAACACAATCCAAGAGCACTCAAATCCCAGCCCATCAAATGTAGGTTATTTAACTCAACACTTTCTTTTCCTAGGTAGTTGTTATTCCTGCCCCAAGCTTATTCTCTTGCCATCATCCTGTGCTGTCATCTGTCCTGCATTTGGTGGATGGCCATTTCCACTACAGAATAGGGAAAAACATTTGCCGTAAGATAATAAAGTATTTCCATACTATCACGTTCATTACGTATGACCAAGGAAACCCTTTCAGACATTGCAAAAAAACCATAAACTTCAATTAGATGAAAAATTCCACTGAAGCTATCCATGAGACTGCTGACCCACTGCTGAAACATGGACTCTCCAGGACTTGGCTATTATAACCTAAATCCAGTCTTTATTTACTGGCAGATGTGCTGTCTCTGCTCCTTCCCTCTCTGTTATCCTCAAATGCAAAGAAGACATCAGGGCTTTGGGTATCACATTTTATTTCAGATCCCTTTTTTCTTCTCCTCAACCCATGAACATTAGCCTGCAACTGGCATTCAACAAAAATATTTCTTTTTATATGTGCAAATACTCATGCCACATAAAGTTCATTGAATGAGATTACCGAAGTATGAAATCAGCCAAATTGGCAACCAGGAAACATAAGAACTAAGGAAGCATGGACAAACTTGCCCATTTGATCAAACCAGCATGAGACAGGTGAAGAACATGTGCAGGTGCCAGGAGCTCCTTGCTTAGTGCTTGCCCTGAAGCTCTTACCTAAAGGGTGATTCCTGTCTGTCTCCCATGCTGTTGAATCATTCACCCCCACACAACACAGCTTGGCATTATTTGGGTAACAGGCTTTGCTGGAGGTCCCAAATGAGGCTGGAAACCATTACATTAGTTATGCATATTAAGACTTGACCTGGCACAGCAGTGAACAGTTTACTGTGTAAACAGGGTATGTGAAATATATTGTATTGATAGATAGGGATTACAGGCACAGAGTTTTGATTTGCTGACAGATGGGTACTGTTCCTGCCTGTTATCCCATATGCAGAGCCCTGAAACTCAGTCGTCCATCTTAATCCACTGACTTAATCACCATCTGCTCAGAGCAGAGTAGGGGACACTCAGTCTCACTTTGTACAGGTGTAAACCTGCCCATGTGCTAACTGTGTTTGTGTTCAGTTTGAACAAAGCCATTACTCCATTTTAGTCTCGCTAGGACCAGTGACCTAGATTTTCTAGGGTTGGCTGTAAGCTTTCATTCTTATCTGAAGCCTAACTTCAAAAGAAAAAGGAAAAAAAAAATATCTAGGCACCCTAAAATGTTTTAAGATTTTTTAAACTGAATTTTGAAAAAATAGTAACTCAGCACAGCTGAGTATTGCTATTCATTTAAAAAAAATGCAGACCTGTGGCTCAGCAGCTGATGCTCAGCAGAGCCTGTTAATGAGGCTGGTCAGCATCCCTCAAGACTACTTTTAATTTTACATAACCTGTCCCTAATGGAACCTCTGTCATTTCAGACTAAATTGGGAACTTCATAGAGCGTTACTGTACAGAAGCCCAAAGGTATAGGCCTGGATGTCCCACCAGGCTCCAGTTCAGCAGCATCCACAGAGAATCAGTGCTAGAGATTGGTCCCATTTACACCCTTCAGGGTGTACATAAGTCTGGATTTTCATCGAAGCACCCAGTTTAGCACTTTGCCAAATTTGCCAGGTTCCTGCCACAAGTTGGGATGAGACCTGGGCATACCCTGTCTCCTCTACAATGAGCAGAGGGACAAGTCATCCTTGCTACTCAACATGATGAAAGAAGTATGCAGATTTGCAAGATGCTGTGTCTGACAAGCTGTGCCTGACAAACCGTGAAAGCAAACATAAATTGCACTTAACTTGCACTTAATTTCTTTTGTACTTGCAATCCATAGGTGGGGTAGGAATTCCTGGAACCTGGGGCATTCAAGTGCAAACAGAAGCAGAATCTGCCTGTTCATGTCTGCAGCTGACTGGGTGGTTCTGCTTTCTTTGCACCAAAAAATGACTGCATAAATCCGCTTTTTCATGGAAAGCTGAGACACCAAGTTCAGCTGCTACATACTTGCTTGCCAAAGCACAGGCAGCCTGCTGGTAAGTAATTGTTCCCAGGTAGCAGAATTTTTATGGTTCTTTAATGCTTCATCAGGTGTTAATCATAACGTTTTACTGTTTGAATAACAAGCTTATCTCTCTCAAGAAAGTTTTGGTTCATATCCAAAATTCTGTTCACAGAGTAGACAATATACTTTGATAGCAGTGACCACACTTCACCCCGTGCCCAGTGAATTTCCAGGCTCATGGATTGAATAAGAACATTTGTTAGTTGCTGCCTTTGATATTACAGAAATGCCTACAATTTATTTGCCAGGATACTGATGCTGAAAGAATCAGTAATTCCTGAAAGGAATTATCTATTTTTCCTCCTTGCTCCTGTGTAAAAATGTAGCTTGATTAAGGTTAAAGGATAGCAGTGGCGTGAAAATCAGTACCTCAGTCATGTAATCAAGAACTGGACCAAAGCAGAGAGCTCTGTACTCACAATATCATGGGCAAATTTGCCTTTTCTCTATTCCATAAAAAAGGGCACAAAATTCATTCTCTCCCACCACATGATGGAATCTGAGCTGCTTCAAGTCCAGGCTCTCTGTAAGTATTTTCAAGAGATCTTTTAAGTGATGTAGAACCCAAAACTTCATTTTTCAGAGCAGTTTCCTGAACATCTGTCTTCCAAGTGTTTGCTCCTTCTGAAAATGGGACTGAGGCTCCTAAACCACAGGGCTGGTTATAAAAGCTTTGCTCCCTCTCCATCGTGCTTGTACAACACTCATCTGTTAAAGCACCACTCCCTGAAATGTTCCACTCCCAGGTTTTGAGTGGTCACTGGAAGAGCTGTTTTGCACTGTACAAGGTCATAATGAGTTATTCTGCCCAGAAATCTTTAAGGTCATTCTTGTCTTTGTTTTTACCTGTAAAATAAACATGACCTTATAATGGTATGCTTTAGTCAATGCTCTTCAGAAAAGAAACAACCATCCCTTTCATTCTTCTTATGGCAATTGTGAGCTACTATTTTTTACTATTTAACCTCAGGATATTTATGAAGGAAAATATACAGTGAATACCTTGCCCTGAAATCATTGCAACGTCATCTTTATGGATTTGAGTTCAAAGTCTCACTCTTAATATGCTCTTTTCACATGTAGATCATGCTTCAGCAGGCAAGTACAGATGCCAAGATGTTCATCTGATGACTGTGGGGTCTGTGGTCCAAGGAGAAACCATGGTAAGGTTTGGAAGATGTCGCTGCTGAGTACATAGGGTGGCTGGTCCAAGACTGAACCTTCAGAGCCACAGAGCCAGCTCCTGGCTCAAGGTCTGCAAGCCCCAGAGGGTATTTCAGTGTAACCCCACCCTTGGACTGCTGCCTTATCCATGCCAGGGGCATGGCCCCTCCCTGGGACACAGACTGAGCCATTGCTATTAACAATTGCCTGCTATATTTTTCCATATGCACTGGTAGAAAAAAATCCTTCACCTTGTGAAAGGTGGATGAGAAATGTGATGAGAGCAGTGAACTCATTCTGACCCTAACTTGTTCAACACCTACTGAGTTGACCTACCTTTATGGAAAAGTCAAGTGAAGCACAGGGCTGGGTTGCAGCTGTGCAGGTGGAGGTGTGGGGGGTGGTGTGTCACTGCCAAATTCAGAGGGGAGTTTGGAGGGCTCTGGGGCTCAGAAAAACAGTGTCCAGCAGCCTTGACATTATGGAGGCACAACACACTTCTCTCAAGTCCTTTAGCTGGCACACAGGGCACCACAGGTTGTGATGTCAGGAGCTGCTGTTCTGGGCCAGGTGACACCCTGGGATCATTCTGTTGTTCTGCATGGACATTTAGCAGAAAAGCCTAGAGAAGCAAAAGTTCTCAGTTTAACCTCAGTTTAATATAATTCACACCAGTTCTGCAGCAGTATTAGCTGCTGGCCCTGGTGTTAGCAGTGCTTTTACCTGGAGAGCTAAGCTCATTGCAGTCCTTCAGATATTTTTCCAGTGACTTGCCAAATATCTGATCTCATCCAAGGCATTTGTACAAGGTACACCCTGAAACTGAGCATGCATCCAGGGCCTCCAGCCAGAGAGTCTTGTGGACTTTCAGAGCTTGAAGAGAATCTGATCCTGTCACGCAGGCAGGATGAGCCAGGCTACAGGAGACCAAAGAGAATGTTTATATTTTAACCTTAGATTTTCTTGCCAGAGTGATTTCTTTTTTTCTTTCTGCTTATATTGTTCTGAGAGAAACTGGATAGCTGCAGCCCATCAACTTTTACAGTTTTTTTTTTCCTTCAACCACAGTCATGTATTAAGAAATGTGTTTTTTCATGGATGCCTCCCCTGTTGTTATGCTGACTACCTTCCCATCTGTTTGCAATCTCAAATCATTGCAGTGGCAGCAAAGTCATGGGAACAGCTGCCT
Organism: Toxostoma redivivum; assembly: GCA_013397375.1. Lineage (NCBI taxonomy): Eukaryota > Metazoa > Chordata > Aves > Passeriformes > Mimidae > Toxostoma > Toxostoma redivivum. The sequence goes on along the minus strand of VXBI01006378.1, from coordinate 126,640 downwards.
TTGGAAATCCACAAAGTCCCATCATTATTCTGCTCCTAGTCTTGGCTAAAGAGCTTACCTGGCTATGCTACAGGTCACTTCCAAGGGCAAAGCTTTTCAACACCCATGGCAAATTTAGAAAAAAAAAATAGTGGTTTTCTCTTCTTATCACCCTCACCTTCCCTGGCTGTTTTCTCTTCAATTTCTGTTACTTCTCATTTGTGCACCTTTATGAATGCTTGTTTTGTCTGTGCAATTACAGGAGTGCAGCCATGTGGTTCAGTCTTTTAGGGAGACAGGTTCTGTACACCACCTGCCTTGCAGAAGCTTTGTAACAGAAGAATACAGAACACTTTGTATTAGCAAAGATAGCTGTCTAACCTAGCAGCTGTTGACTAAAGGTACAGATGTTCTTGACCTGGCAAGGAACTCACTATAAAAATTATCTTACTATTCCAAGGTGTAATAATAAGGACAGTCAACAGAGAAATAATAAAATTTAAAAAAGATCAGACTTTTTAAAATATATATTTTTTAGATATTTGTTGGTAATTTTCTGCTATTTTCATTTTTTTCTTTTATTTTCCTTTTATCTGTTCCTTCTCAATATAATCTATAAAAATTTAATAATGCTGAATAACTTTGTCCTTCATTAACCTATCTAGTGTTTCCTCTCATCTTTGGAAACCTTGTCACCTGCTATATCCTGCAGAAGGAGGTCCACAGATTAACTACATGCAATATGATGAAAAAATACTTTTTTGTTTCTTCTCAGCCTCCTTCTCTTCTGTGTAATTGAATGTCCATAATTCTTTTAATGAAGAGGTTGTAAATTATCTATCCCAACAAACCTTTCCATGCTAAAACCAGCTTTTACAGACTTGAGCTGCATTTCCCCCTCTTTTCTCATAGTTGTCTCTTATCTAGAGGGAAGGCTTCCAGCTTAGTCTCTCCTGGTAACAGAATCAGTTTCTCACATCAATTCTACCTGAGATGCTTCTCCAAATTTTTTCATAAAATCCTGGAGGATGGGAATACCAGAACTGTACAAGTCATGTGAATTGTGGGCAAGATATGGATTTACCCATTAGCACAGAAGTGCTCCTCCCTTCCTCCTCTGGCCCTTTTGGGAGTGGGACCAAGGACTTGTCAAAAATCATTGCTCTGTCCCATCATGACATGGACCATAACAGGATGATTAACCTTAATATAATAGCCCATATGTGACAAACATGACAAGTTTCTAAGCTCCAGGATTGCTCCATTTTTGTACACAGCTTCTTCAAAGTACTCTCCTAGGGCGGAATTAAGGCTGTTGAGATAACTAAAACACACAATTCTGTTTCTAAACTGTGTTTATTTTAGGTTTAATTATGCCTCTACATTCTCTTATTTTCAAAACTTTTTTATTAGGTGATAATAACAATTCTGCAATTCTCCCAGAATATCTGCAGTTATTAAAGTGTTCTCCCAAAACGTAATTTTAATTTAATGTAATTTTTCAATGTAGAAACCTCTTTTGTTTTTCATAGTTAAACCCTTACACATGAGCAGTGTAAAAAGACACTTTAGAAAACAAAACCTCAAGACAAATTTTCTTTTAGGTGCCACAATAAACGAAACATTGTCATACAAATCATCCAAATTCTCAAAGGTACAGAATATTGCCTTTGCATTTTTGTGAGTTTAAGCTTAACCCTGGAGGTACTGGATTTGCTGAGGTTGAGTTGCTGCTCTGGAAAAGCTGATGAAGATCTGTTTTCCTCTTAAAACCTGTTCCAGTCAATTTTTTCTGACTCCTGCTCAATGTGAAGCTTGTCAAAACAGCAGGCACAAATACAGACTCCTCTCTATCTTCCCCCCGAAATGTCATCACACTGATATTTCTATCCCACTCCTATTAGTCTCTTCCTCCTTCCCTCCAAAGTACCTTTGTCTTCTCAACATGTCTGGAAATTCCCCTCTTATGGCTTCTTTCTTGAATAGCCTTGTTGAGAATGGGATTTGATGTGAAATGTGCTTTGATTTTCTAATGAGATTAATGACCAGGTTTTGACCTTTTTGTCTGGTTTTGAACATTTTTTCCCTAGAAGAAATTTACTCTCTCCTTCCAGATACCCTCACATAAAATGGTTTGTTCAAACTGCCAGTCTCTTCTGCTTTCACAGAAAACCAGACCACCTATGCCCTTAGAAAAGATGTCATTTGCCAAAAATGCTGCTGGCTTTCCTCTGCAGAGGAAACATTATATGGTTGAATAAACTGTTATTGTAATCGTTATGTCTCTTTTTATTATACACATTTAGAAAGAGAATAAATTTCCCCAGGAAGTTTAGTTTTCATTTTCTAAAAGATTACGTTTTGAAGCTAAAATGTTACAGTTGTCTCTTATGCCAATAGCTTTTAAAGTCTATTTCATGTGTATATATTTGTATATACCAGAATCATAGAATACTTTGAGTAGGAAGGGACTTTAAAGAACATCTAGTTTCAAACCCCCTGCCATGAGCAGGCACATCTTTCACTAGACCAGGCTGCTGAAGGCTGTGTCCAACCAAGGGAATTAATTTTTTCATTCTGAGACCTTTGTGTGAATTGTTGTGGGAGCCTTGAATTTTTAATTTAAGATTGCTATTACAGCTTATTAAAAGAATGTGAAATATTTGGGTATTTGCAGAGATTTCCACTTTATGTGGTACAGCTTGTATGAGTTTATGTACTTCTGGGCAACTGGAAGGCAATGTGCAGGTTTTCACAGTTTATAGCTTACATGACTGTGGTGAGAAGACAAAGGAAAATTCGATTTTTCACGATATTTTATAGGCAGTCCAACACAGATTAAACATTCCTTCTCTCTCAAATGCTGCTTTGTTCATATTTCAAGTTAAATTCCATTTTACTGAACTATATTACTGAATCCAGCAGGAGTAGTCAAGAATTTTCCTTTGGCTATGTCTAGTTCACAAGTCTCTAGAGGCACAGACATTTATAAAAGCAAATAATTTCCTTGGACTGCTGCATTTTGAAATGCAGATCCTGATATTTGTGCAAGCCCATTGCAAATAATCTGTTTTCCTAACACACAGGTAATTAGTTTTCACCCTAACTGCTGGAGAATCCACACAAAATTTTATTGCAATTTCTCTCAAGATCTGTGACTTCAGCAAAAGTCACCTTTCCCTCTCCTTGTGGTAGCATTACAATGCAAAAAGGAGAAACAAAACCGACTGTAGGAGCCAGTACCCCACTGAGAGCCCCTATGGCTACACCTCAACATCTTCTCCATGGCCCAGCAGAAAATTTAGTGAACACATAAAGGTTGTCCTTGTCATTATCTGTCCCTTGATAAGCTAAGACAGCATTCATGTTGCCTAATTTTATCTGTCTAAAATCAAATTTTGTAATCTAGGTTAATTTATTGTTGTCCAGACTCACTTTGAAGTCAATGGGTAACAAGACCAGCTGAAAGCATAAATTCACTGCACCTCAAGGCTGGTGCCAGGTAAGAGGGTGATTGGACCTCTCTTTGTAATCTCTTTTTTGTCATTAACTATGGAGGGACCTGGACAACTTGCCCACATTTTTGCAAATTCTAGAGGATCAATGAGAGTGTCTTTGTAACTGCAAGCAATATTTGCATTTGACTTGGAAACAGCCTCAAGTTTGCTCAATATGTGCAGAAAACCCAAGGTTTTTTGTGTCCTTCCATGAAGTTTTACAATACTAGTAATACCAGAAAGCTTGTGGGACACTCAAAAAATAAGAGTTGTAGAAGGGGAATTTAAAAAAAAATGCCCATTTAATATAAGAACATGTATTTATATAACAACTTTGAAGTTTCTGCTCTCCTCCCTCCCTCAGGAGAATTTGGTCTGAAGCTCTAAATCTGCAAATGCCTTACAGACCAGATTCCTGAGTCACTCTGGCTAAGTGGCACAGGGCAAAAATATCCTTCTGTTCCTCTCCTGCAGTTCAGAGGAATCAATAAGGTCAGGCAGATGCATCAATGTCGAGCACTTGAACAAGTGTTCTACAAGACTGGGTATAAGCAAAGAAAGAAAAATCAAGGTGCAATTCCCAGTGAGACAGCAAAAGCACAAGAACATTAAAACAGGAGAAATAGTGACTGAGTTTTGCTCTGTCCTCAGGGTGTTTGGGGTCACAGGAGAGCCCAGGAGAGCTGCTGCTATCTATGGATGGATAGCTCACAGCTCCTGTGTCACATCTGAGTGGCATGGAGCTGTCTCAGAAATCCAAGACATTTTCTCCAGAGGCACTCATGCTAAAGCAGCTTTATTCTCTGTCCTCTGTGCTGTGGTTTAGTGTCCTTTGCAGGATTATGGAGCTGCTGTTCTGACACACCTGGCTGGCCAGAAGAGGTGGATCAGATGGCTGAGTTTGGGGGATGAAAAAAAAGAGTGTTTCTCTGGAGAGATCTGGAAGAATAGGCTAGAAGTACTCTGGGAACAAAGTGGCAGAACAGCATTTTTCCTTGTTGATGGATTTGATCCTCTTTTCCATTCTTTTCCAGCAGAGACTTCTGCTGGATGAAACAAGTGTAAAATCCAGCAAAGAAAATTTGGATCCCCGTGTGAGGCTGAGCTATCTCCCAGCTGCAAATCCTTAAGAGATTTTTGACCCAGATGTTGCTTCAGAAGTAGCCGGGGATGCATAAACCAGAACATGGCTTGTATTTGTGAGTCTAGACACATCACTTCCAAATGCTTTTTGTGCATGCGTGTGGACAAGCTTGACTTAAACCACCCCAAACCAGGCCTTTCTGGTCACATAAAATGTATTGCCTGTCAGAGCAAATGGGCCCTAGACAGAAAATGAGGTTTTTTTCACAAGCACGGATGCAACATGGTGCTCTGCTCATTCTGCTACAAATATCACCAATGAACCCATTTTTTTTTCTTTTTAATAATCTTCATTGCTCAATTTGTTAAATCTCAAAGATGTCTGCTCCTGCTAGTTAAGACCATGAAAGATGCTGTACCAGATTAAAAACAAAGAAGATCAATTTTCTCCACCATCCTGCTTCCATCAGCTGTTAACAGTAGATATCCATAGAGAATATAAGGAAAGGTCATAGGAGCACTCCAAAAATAGAGTGACTCTTTCCCATAGTACTCTCCGAAACTCAGTTCAACCCAGAGAGAATTAATAGATCAAGATTCTGGTAAGAGCTCTAAACAGATGAGACTGTTAATAGGACTTAATAGTTAATTGGACTACATTTTAACAAAAGTATGCTAAAATTTCCTAAGGAGAATATCCTAATTTTCAGGTCCTAAATATAATTAATTTCAAATGTTGCATTAAGTTTATTGTTTTAGTTTGTTGTTTTGGGCTTGTTTTGTTTTGGTTTAGTTGGTTTTGGTTTTTTGTTGTATTTCACATTTTCATTTCAATATCTCAGTTATTATTGATTCAGAAACTGACAATCCATTAGAGTCTGAGTAATAATGATGGAACCATACAAACATCTTATATTTTTAGTAGCTGAAAATATAATATCATTTAATACATTTACAATAACTTACTTTAAGAATAATATAGAGCTACTTAAAAATTAAAATAAAGCTGGAATTCAATCAAATACATCAGCTGAAGGGGTTTTAAAGCTAATTTTAGAGAAATTGTTTCCACAAAGCAAAAAAAAAGCCACACTGATAGTGTTTGTCACAAAGAGGCAAAGCCTTTCTCTTCACATTAAAATGAAGCAGCCACATTTAATAAACAATTCAAACTGAAAAGTTGCTTTGATGTTTCCAGAAAACAAGTTGATTTTAAATGTTCTAAACTTACTTTGACCTGGATGGGGCTGAAATGAAAGCTTTTTCTTTCTCGTTTTAAGCAAATGGACAAAATCCTGAGTACTAGCAACAGTGAGAACATAGTAGCAATTGACCATATTTCATATCTGAAATCATAATTTCATTCTTAATCATGTACAATTAAAGTATAGAATAATTTTAAATCAGCTCATGAGAGAATCATATGTTTGAGAATTGCATAATATGTTGGTAAAATACTTTCCCTGGTTGAAAAAAAAATGTTTTTTTTTAAGACCATTTTGAAGGCAGATTCTAATGCAAACAAGTATTTTGTCTAGTTGAGCTTGTTGTCTTCAGATGCTCTATACAAGAAAACCAATCAGAAAAATTAATATTTTTTTCTTGGTACTTCTGGTTGGCATTTAACATGTTATTGAACCTGATGGTTCACTCTGAAGCGCTTTGCTGCTCTTATGGATGTTATTGCTTATGAATGCTTAGTATTTTTGGAAAAGAAAATTCCTGTTTCTCCCCAGACTGTGACTCTGTGAGCCCATCTGTAGAATTATTGTTATAGCAACCACTACAGGTAATTGGAACCAGGCTGTCTTGGGCTTGTGAATGATGCACAATTTATGGTTTATGGTTCACCTTCTATATTGTAAAAGGCCAAGGGCTTATGAACTTGCTTGGTTTTTATCCAGCTGTAGGATTCTATTGTTTCAAATCCCAACATCCGTAGGTTTGGGGCACGGTGAGGGAGATGAGGACAAAATACTGCAATAATAATATTGATGGAGAAAAAACCAGGTCAAGAACAGAGACACAGAGAAAAAATGGGTTTGGGGATATTGTGTACATAGAATATTAGTGTTCAGATGAGGAGGATGAGGTTGAAGAATATGAACGTAGTAGAGTGTGTTTTTACGGGGAGAACAAAAAGAGAAATACATAGTCTAATACTTCAATAGTACTCTTACAATACAGTAAATTGATTAATGGCAAATATTATACTCATTTCAGAGGGCAGGTCTGCTTGTTTGCTACATTATAGCTTTGTAATTTTGTCTGCATTTAGATACTCCTCAGCCATTGGAAACAGATCATTCTACCCTGCAATTACAAATATTGATTTACAATGACATGTGTCTCTTACAGAGGGTTTCAGTAACATCTGCAAAAGCAGATGATGCAGAAGCATTAATCTCTCCATCTCTCTGATTAAAAAAAAAAAAAAAAAGGTTTTGCCCTGTAATGGCATGAAGGAGCATAACTGTGATGAGTATTTCAAAGAAAGGATTATATTTCTAAATTTCCTATGGCTGTAGCTGAAGGCACACAGATAAAGATTATGGAACACTGCAAACACAACACCATCTGATTTTGGTATGCTAAGCAAATAGAAATAATAGGATGCAAACTGCATATCCTGATTTTTGGTTCAAAATGTACCCCAAAGTATAATTAAAACTAGCGGAAACTACAAATGAGACTGGTTTTGAAACACTACATAAATTGGATGAGATTTATTAGCAAATTTCAGTGCTCATGGCCTGAATTCAAGTCTGTAGACAAAACTGAAGTCAGCTGTATTTTGCAATCCTTATACTTTCATTGTGAATGTCTTATGTATTTCCCTCTGTTTTTCCTATAAAATCCCTTCACCAAATGGCTTCAAAACAGCATCCAAAAATAAAATATCTGATTTCCGTAATACTGAAAGAATTATTTAACAGCAATCTAAAACTGGCAAATCGGGAAAAGAAAATAATGTGAGACCTCATCCCCTTCTAACTCATTATTCAATGTCTCCTCTTTTTTGACATAGGTGAAATGTCCCCCACTACTTTTCAGCATTACTTAACTCTTTTAAAAGCAACTGACAAGTTCTGTTTAATACATTTTCAAAAGCCACAAAAGTTTTTTAGTCATACAAGATTAAATAATAAAAAGTCCAAAAAAGAACATAAAAGAAAAATCTGCTATACAAAATAACGATATAATAAGCTGGGATTCTTCCTACACCATTGCTTTATTTCACTTTGAGACTTGGACATCAAGAAATAATACAAACTATTTAGACTCCACTGACCTTTTCAAAAAGGAAGGATATTAATTATATCCTGGTGGAAACTCCTCCATTTGGGATGCCCCAAGTACATGAGGTAATATCCAAGGCCAGATAATATATAGGATTATGTGTGGAATGTAGTTTTCTGGTTGTAGAACTCAGCAGGAACACTCAGAGTACATCATAAGGTCTTGGATGTCAACACAAAGGACTTGATTCAGCTCATCACTTGCAGGCCCCTGAATCTGTCCTTATCTGGATGGACTAAATTTCCACAACCTGTGCTTGTAATGGAGGCTTGGACACACATGTAAACATTAAATTCAGATTTATTGATTTGAAATTGACTCTTACTTTAGGTTTAGCCACACAAATGCCATTTCAAGATATTAACTTTTATACCTTAGCTCAAGTCTTCTAGGTGGGCTTCATGTTGGCTTAATATGATCCATAAAACATCCTTATGAGGTGTCATGAAAATAAATATTTTTAATATTGTGAGCTTTAATGGTAATGGAGCCTTTACGGTTAAATATTTATTAACTGCAATTTTAGAAAACACAAAGCAGCACTTCTGTGCACAGTGAAGTCCTTACTAACCACAGGACTGGGCAGCTCTGCTATTTAGAGTCAAAATCTTTCTGGCCCCATATCTGAATAGTTCTGTGCCTTTATGGTCTTGAGCTAGATTTACATATCAAGTGGCAAAAATCTGCAATTTTCACAAGTTTATATGCCTCATTCTCTTTCTATGCTCCTCATCATATTATGTAGTGCCTGAGCTTTCAGGGTGCGTGTGATGGAAATCATGGCTTCTCTTCTGTGCTTCTTCTGAACCCAGCATGAAACAAGGTCTGTAAAAAACAGTATTACCATTGCAGTTAAAACACCTTCAATCAAACTAATATAGCGGCATAACATATAAACTTTGAAATCAAGCATAAAAACATAGTTAGCAGCAGTAATTGCAGAGGGGTGAAAGACACTGTGTCTTCAAGTATTATATTTAGGAAATTAAGAATGAATCCTTTCCTGTGAGGGTGGGGAGGCACTGGAATAAATTGGCCCCAGAATTTGTGGCTGCCCAATCCTTGACAGTGCTCAAGGCCAGGCTGGATGAGGCTTTGAGCAACCTGGTCTAGTGGAAGTTATCCCTGCCCATGGCAGGGGGCTTGGAACTGTATGATTTTTCAGGTCCTTTCCAACCCAAACCATTCCATGATTCTATGGTGTGCACTAAGGTTGGTACATCCCAAACTGATAGCACAAGATCAGCCACTAGCAATGGTTCTACCAGAAGAAGCCACCCAGCTGGGCTGAAAAGTTGCTTGAAATTGCCCTTGTTTGAGACTGTCAGCTCCCTGCTTTTGCTGTGGCTGCTGTGATCAAATCTGCCAAGACTTCCACTGCATTTGTAACCTCGGTAAATGGGACAGATGGATGCCAAAGTAATCGGTGTCTCTGTGGCAGCTTATCTAATTAAACATTTAGACAGAGAAAGGTATAATTGCAGAATAATCTCTCTGCTTTTATTGTGTGCTTTCCCTTAAGACACCCCTGTCTTTCTGACAGAGAAAATAAACTTTGACAGATGTTTACTTTCAAAGTAAAAAAGATAGGGGGGTTCTATTAACACAGACCGTATTCAATAGCGAAGCTATTCCTTCACTGCACTCGATGCCAGCTTTCTTTGTAGAACAAAGATTTTGGTACTGAGTAAAATTTGATTTACATGCCTGAGGGAATAATAAAAGAAACCTATTATGGAATGAAATGGGCTGTAATCTCATTGAGAGGATAGAGATTGTTCCTTGGGTGAAGAGGGGGCAAGGCTACTGCCTGGTAAATGGCCTATTGAAGGAGGAAAAACAGTGTTATCCAAAATACAATACACACCAAAGTCTGAGGAATGACATGTGTAATTGCTGGACAACACCTCCATCACTTGCAGCCAGAGATGATGATGTGCACTGAGTGTTCAACACGAGGCCATGGGCAGGGAGGCACAGCTGGAACACCAGGACAGAACAGCAAAGCCTTCCTGCCCTCCTCACTGCATAATGCCTTAGCTAATCTTAACTCAGACCATGCAGAGGGGCAGAAACCAAGCCTAGGATGGGGTCAGAATCCAAGCCTAGGATGGGGCCAGAATCCAAGCCTAGGATGGGGCCATTCTCCCCCCAGCACGCAGGGCTTGTGGAGCAGGGCTCGGCTGCTGCTCCCCTGGCCAGGACCCAGCCTCAGCTGCTGCTGGGCTCAGCACAAGCCAGGCAGGGAAGGATTTCAATTACTGGAGGAACAGCTGCTGCTCCAGAAGACATGGATGAAGTCAATCCCTTCTCCAAGAGCTACTTGAACTGAGTGAAGAGCTGGCCTGCAGGCCCATGGCACAGCTGCTCAGTGTTATTCAAGCACAGGACTCTCCTTAGGTCAGGAGCAGCTTCTCACATGTGCACAGACCTGAGCAGAGACTGATCTCCACCACATCCTCCTCAAGTCTTCCCTGTCAGTAAGAACACTGTACTGAAAATTCAGGATGCTTCCAGCAATTTCAAGGGCATGCAGCACCCTGTGCCTCATAATCTCACTGTCACACACACTGTTTCCCTTAATGACATTTCTATTCGGGTTTAGAGACAGAAATGCTGAGCTCCTACAGGATTCCTAACTCTCCTTGTTGCTACTCATGACAGGCCTGATGTCTGCCCTTCTATCAGCTCATTCTGCTGTGATTTTACAAGCAATTTTCTTGTATGATTGTGCAATATGTAAATTCAATTCTAATTATATAGAAATTATCATTCTGATTATACAATGATATGTATCACATTTTGAGTCAAATGATGAATGTTACAGAGGGCTATCAAAAAAGCTAGTAATGAAAAGTAGTTCAGTGGTAACACCAGAGGAGAAAAAGCAATACAGAAGCGGATGCTTTGTGATTTGAAGATTTGAATTGTCCTTGTTCCCAAAGTGCTGCAGAAGCAATTGCAGTTGACAGCCACATTTCTTGTGATAGGCATAATGTCATTCATTGCTTTATACTTGAATGACTTGGATACTACACAGTCTGTCAAGTCTAAATCTATTTAAGTCATGACAATTTATGTTATACTACAGTACATTACTTGTTTTGATCATAAGACTAAAACCATTCTTGCATGAAATTAACTAAACTTTAAAATAAAAACCAAGCTTTTTGCAAGGCAACTGAAATTTTCCTGGGTCTTAGAAGGACCAACAAGCTACAAATGCAGAGGAGCAATGCAGGAAACTAAACTTTGCTCTGTCCATATCCCTCAGATGGGTGTGCTCAAGGCCCAGAGGCTTTAGCCAAATATCTCTCAGTAGAAAATACTCTGGTGTGAGATCTGCTCTGCACACAGGGTTAGTTGTTATGTACAGTGTTAGGGTTATTACCTTTTGTCAGAATACAATCATTGCACTGTTTGGCTTTCTATTTTTAAAGGTAGAAAACAACTGAGAAGTGCACAGGGCAAACACCTGGGATACATATTGGACTTCCCAGCTGTGGGAGAGAGAGAGATAGTGGGAAGGAAATGAAGGAAAGGGGAAATCTTACAAATCGTGGTCCTGTGGACAGATGAGGTAGAAATTTTTTCAACCTTGGATTGATTATACCTGCACTAAAACTCCTAAATATTTTCCTTATTTTCTTTTGCAAGATAACATAGATATATATAGAATATAGACAATGCTTTCATTTTCTGTGTGAAGTCCTCCTGTTGCATTTTTATTAAATTTTCCTGAGCAGTTCTTTTTTTCTTTTTTATTAAAAATATTATTTCTTCAGCAATTTGTGTTTGCACATTTATGTTTAGTTGATTGTTATTGCTTTCCTTATTTTTTTTCCTAGAGTGAATATAGTGAAAATAGGAGAAAAAAATAGCCGAGGGGATGAAAAGCCACCAAGTTCTAGAACCCACATGTGGGAAATGAGCTTCTCACTTTCCACAGACTTAAATTAAATCACATTATATGACCAAATTACTTTAATCTCCTAATATACTTAAGCACTATTTCTCACTTTATATTTTTCAAATAATCATAATCCTCAATCAATTTCTTTCCTGATAACAAATACATTAATTAATGAAAGAACATTTTTTCTTATATTTGAGGGAAATTCCTAGATTTGTATCTTGTTATCCTTACTCTCTTTCTTCCCTTTCTCTTATACATTATTACAAGAAGAAATAATTCCTTTTCAAATCTGGTTATATGCTTAGTTTACAAAAAAGAATTAAAAGAAAAAGATTGGAAATAGAAGGCTTTAATCAGGGTTTGCAATAAGAGGATGAATCTGGGAAAATATATCCATGAAATTTCATTGTTCAAACATAAACCCAGATACCTTGGCATGGCAGGGAGATCACCAGCAAATCCTATTAGCAAGACAGTGGAAGGAGAGGGGCTGTGATGTGCAATTGCTTTTAACATTTGCAATAAAATGGATGTGTGAGAAAAATGGCTACAAAGTGATGAAATCTGCAGGCAGTGCTGTATTGAGAAGTGTTGTGAATACCCTTAAAACCAGCTAATTTAGATGGACATGGCCAAAAAGGTCAGAGTGAGGTCTCAAAAAAAATGAAGAAGAAAAAAAGGGAAACAAATAGAACAAATATTGTTCTCAAATGCATATAAATATATCCAAAAATATTAAATAGAATGTCTTGGTTTGAAAGACAGGTGTTTGTTAAGAAAGGCAGGAGCCTTTCTTGAAATGGACAATGTAAACCCCCTCCCTCCAAATTATCATAATTTTGAAATTAAGGAGCTCTCAGGCAAAGATGTGGGAATAGGAATAACAGTTCTTTACTAAGAAAAATTAAAATAGAAATACAGTATTACAGAAAAAACCTCAAACCCAAAACACTGACAGAGTCAGAATACAGCCTGACCCCCCATCAGTCAGGATGTTGATAGCACTCCCATTAAATGGTGGTTGCAGTCCTCCTGGAGTGACAGATGTGGTTCAGCTGAAGCAGTGCTCCTGTAGAAGGATGCAGTTTTCCTCTGAAAGTCCAGTGATGATGTAGAAGGGTCTGTTTTTCCTCTGGAATCCAGTGGGAAAAGGCTGCCTTGGTGTTCCAGATCTCAGATTTTATCTAGGTAGGGCATGCTTGGCTCCTCCCCACATAGTTCTCACTTAAGATTAAGTTTCCCTGTGGCACACATGGAAGGTATTTTAGGAAAGACTGTTTGGATTAATCCCACCTCAGGCAAGGACAGACCCATCCGTGGGATTGTGTTTGCTCAAGGACCTGGTTACACTTGGTGGGTAATGCAGAAAGATGGAGAAACCCCTTGTGTACCACAGGGAAACCCAATCTTAATTTAGAATTGTGTGTAAGGTTTCACTGTAGAGTCTAAAGAAAGTACTGATTTGGGTATGATGTAGATGGTGATAGAATAAGGGGTGGATATTGGGCTGCAATACAGGATGTGGCCAAAAGTATGTATTCTATCACCATCTGCTGAAAACAGGTGGGGCAGTGCTCTTTATCTTTTTCACAACCCATCCTTCCTCCAGGAGGATATCTTCTGTTAATGGGCCATTGATCCTACTGCATGACTGATAAAATTACATCATCCCATTGGGAGATGCTCCAGCCAGGGGGAGGAGCCAAGCATTTCCTACCTAGATAAAATCTGAGATCTGGAACACCAAGGCAGCCTTTTTCCACTGGATTCCAGAGGAAAAACAGACCCTTCTACATCATCACTGGACCTTCAGAGGAAAACTGCATCCTTCTACAGGAGCACTGCTTCAGCTGAACCACATCTGTCACTCCAGGAGGACTGCAGCCACCATTTAATGGGAGTGCACCAACACCCTGACTGACAGGGGGTCAGGCTGTATTCTGACTCTGTCAGTGTTTTGGGTTTGAGGTTTTTTTCTGAAATACTGTATTTCTATTTTAATTTTTCTTAGTAAAGAACTGTTATTCCTATTCCCACATCTTTGCCTGAGAGCTCCTTAATTTCAAAATTATGATAATTTGGAGGGAGGGGGTTTACATTGTCCATTTCAAGAAAGGCTCCTGCCTTTCTTAACAAACACCTGTCTTTCAAACCAAGACAGGGAACTATCTAAGCAGAGAACAGAACTTGGTGATGCAACCATTTGCAAAGGAATTTAGATGATTTAGAGAGCAGTGAGTTCAACATGAGTTTGTAATGTGACAATGTTGTTAAGTACAAATATAAAAAACCTGTATTGTTTTCTTTTATAAGGGATCTTACCACTTAAAGATATTTTCATCTGTCTAATTATCTATGTTTTTTCTGTTAAAAGAAGAAAAAATCTTTTCTGTGCAAGCATATGCCATCTGCCTTTCTATTTATTGGAAATTGTACAGAAAATTATAGAGAGTTGAGAATATACCACTGACAGTAATTAGGGGTGGGGAAGAGTGGCTTATGAGGATGCTCACACACTCCTAAGGGTGGCCTTACACAACCCTGGTTTTCTTTGATGGCAAAGCTGCTCAGGACATTCACACCACCCTCGCAGTCTCCAGTTGCTCATTTTCTTTCCTCATGCAGCAGGATCCTGCTCCCTCAGGTCTGCCAGTGACTTTGGCTGTGACACAGTGGGAACCAGATCACCAAAACCATGAGTTTAGAAAAAAAATTACAGCCTCTTTTCTTTTAATAGCCAAAACGTTTGTTTTTGTTTTTGTTTTTACCAGCTCTATTTTCTCCTCCAAGAGTCCATGATTAGCCCCACAAATTATTGCAGCAATACATCCAAAGGACTAAATTTATGGGGCCATATTTGATGGTAAAGAGCAGAAGGAAATTAGACTTTTCTGTGAAAGATTTTACTGCTCAGGGAAATCCAGATGTCTTTTCTAGGTGTAGTGACCTCTGAGCTGATGGACTTGTACATGATAGCAAAACCTGGAAGAGACAAATTGATTGGCCCGAAATCAAAAAGCAAGGAATGTACTTGTCTACAGATGTGTGTAGTATTTAAAACCAAAGTTGTCTTAGCAAAATATAGACAGAAGACTTTTCATTAAAATTATAAAAAAATGGAGGGTTGAATATTATGCAGTACACTCTGAAGAGTTTCTTTTGCATTTTCTTAGATTAAAAAATCACATGAAAAATTTACAAGAAAAATCTCAAGAAAAATTCTCTGTTGAGAAGGAACTGATTAGTGAAGGATCTTCTTTCTTAAGCTGGCCAGTGAAGTAGTATTTACAAATGAAAATTTTTTATTGTATCAAATTATTTCATTTAGATTACAGATATTTTGTTTTAGATATAACAGCTGCTTTAAAAGTACACCAGTGTTTTCAATGCCATTCTACTGAAAGCAAAGGATAGATGAACTGTAAAACTACACTCTTTTCTGCAGTTATAGAACATGAAGTTAAGGTTCTTTGGACAAGCATGAACATGTTTTCTCACTCTTTAGAGTTTTCTTTTTTCATTTGTTTATTTTTCAAAATTTGAGCCAGTCAAAATATTCCTGAAACTGAAAGATGAAAAACCCAAACAAACTATGGAGGAGTTGATCTGAAAAAAAAAAATTAAGCTAGAGGGATGGAAAACCTTAAAATAATGTTTGGATATTTAAAAAATACAGTGTCTTCTACTTGGAAGGTGGTTTAAAAATTGCTGGGAAGACTTAGTAGAGAATTAAGGTACGATCAATATCCATCACATAAATAGGATTCCAAGTGCACAGAAAAAGCTTATTTAGAGTTTACTTTTAAGCTGTCTCCTACTAAATTTGTCTCAGAGTATTAGTTGCTCGAAAAATGTAGGATTTATAGGTTTTAGGGGCCACCAGGAGCGGTCTGGCTGGTACCAGCTGCTCAGCATGGGCAACACAGAGGCTGGGATGTGATGAAAGCTCCCAAAGCATGGAAGAGGACAAGGAGGGAGTCTGTGTAATGAAGGGATAGAGTGAATTCTCCACTCAGCACAGACAACACTCAAGCATCACATTGGCACAGCCTGCTCTGCACTGCTTTACAAGCAGGCTGTGTTTTATGAGGCTGTTTACAACAGCATCTTAGAGCTGTGGTATTTATAGGCTGCTTCCTCCACAAAAAAAAACCCCACATGTGAGAAGATGATGGACAATTTCATATGCATAGCTGAGTTAACATAATCAGCCTTTCTTGGATGTGAAAATAGAGAGGAGGATGGGGAGGGGAGGAACTCAGTATGCCAGGTTTTTTCATAGTCATTATCAGTTTCTCTTCACCTCCTTATCTCCCATACAAGACCCTATAAAAGTCTGGGAGAACCAGGGCACTGGGAATGGATATCTGGGCCATATATTAGTGGTTGTACTGCATGTATTTCTTCTTAATGTGTAACAAAGAATCATTTAACTGCTTGCATGGGCATGCCTTCATTCTAAAATCTTGAGTTATGGGCCTTCTAAGCCTAAAGATTAAGATGTAGCAGTTCTGACCTTTCTGTGTTTCACCATATCAATGTTCAAAATTGCTCATTTGGCAAAAATGACAAGAAGATGGTGAAGGTCTGGAGGGGAAACCACATAAGGTTGAGTTCAATTGGTCTGTTCACCCTGGAAAAGAGGAGAGTGAGGGGAGACCTCACTGCAGTCAAAACTTCCTCATGAGAGAAAGAAGAGAGGCAAACACTGATCTCTTCTCTGGTGAACTGTGACAGGAGTCAATGAAAAGGCTTGAAGCTCTCTCTGGAGAGGTTCAGGTTGGATATTTGGAAAAGGTTCTTCACCCAGAGGGTAGCTGGGCACTGGAACAGGTTCCCCAGGGAAGTGATCACAGCACCAGCCTGACAGAGTTCAAGAAGCATTTGGACAATGCTCTCAGGCACATGGCAAGATCTTTGGGGTGATCCTGTGCAGGGCCAGGAATTGGACCTGGATTGACCCTTGTGGCTCCCTTCAAATACAGAATATTGTATTATTTTAAGTGGGAGTTTCTCTCACACCCTCTGACTGCCCTTTCCCATCTCCAGACTCTCATCTCTTGGCTTGGGTGGCAGCTTCAGTTGAAAACTCTTTTGGTTTGGTCCCAGACTGGAAAATAAGGCTGGACTAAGCAGCAAGATTTGGGTGAGTACTGCTGGCTACAATACTTATGAAACACTAATTCTGTGTAAAAGGCAAAGAGTGTTGCATTACTGTAAAGACAAATGTGTGTGCAAGGAGGGTCAATTGGTGGGTAAAGCGTTTTCCAGCTTCTCCATTAAGAGTAACAGGAAGCATTAAGGACATTACACTGTGTGAGTTTACCAGAAGATTTGCAAGTCAGAGTTGCTTTGAAGAGTTAAAAAAAAATAAAAAAAAAATAAAAAAAAAGAAAGAAAGAAAGAAAAAGAAAAAGAATCCACATATATTGATGCTTGCTCACTGTAATTCTGCAAGTCATCTTGTTTATGCAGCCATACTGAGTTTATGCATGTTTAGCTTCTGCTATGACTGCAACAGAAGTTTTAGTGTTGTTGCCTTTGGAGATAAAAGATGGAAGGACAGGAACATTGTTCCATTGTCATCAGCATCCTACAAATAATCTGGTCTGGTTCTGTCTTTAAATATGTCACACTTAAGACTGGATTTTTCTTCACTTACTTTAAGACATCTAATAATGTGGGATCTAGTTTTTAAGTCACCCAGCTTCCCTCTGCCAAAAAAGAGGTGCTTCCACAATGTGTTTCACCATTATCCTTCAGCTGTCTCTAAACAGGACAAACTGTAGAGGAGATAATCTCTACTGCCTATCAAGCAAATGCTACTGACTAGTTAAGTTTACTGAGATTTGGAAGATAAGAACTGCTATGATCTGCTAAAAAAAAAAAAGCATTTTCCTTTGGAGGATTTAATCAACACTTCAAGCATTTTCTTTACTCAAATAGAAAAAAAAATTATTGTCATAAATTATAAGTTTCCCACTGAAAATAGAATGTTTTTGAGAAAAACAGCCATTTTCTGCAGACATTTTTATTCAACCTCAAATCAAAGCATCCAAGGATGTAACACACAATGTGCACAGAGAAATATTTGAAAGGATTAGAATCGAATCCTTTCACTAATTTGAGATACTTCTATAACCTGAAATTTAAAACTGATAAAACATCAAGTTTTGGCATGAATGGGGAGCTTGTTTAACTTCACTTTCTGCAATTTTAGTTGAGTGTGTCCTTTGCTGAGTGAAAAGCTGTCTGGTAAATTTAACTCTTCCTGACTGAATGACATATTTGTCTGCTGTCCAGGACCATGTGGAATTACCCTGAAAAAGGAATATGGAGGAATTAGGAGATCTGATGGAAACTTCTTGTGCTGCCCACAGATGGAAACAGACTATTGGTCAAAACAGACCATTGATCTGATTTAAAATTGGACTGTCAGAGGACTCTAAACCTGTCCCAACAGAAGACACAATAGAAGAGGAATATTTGCCCTTTTGGGAAATTGAGGAAGTACAGTTGGAGTCTGGGAAAAGAGGAGAACCAAGAGAGGTAATCCCAACACTGGTCATGGAGTACCTTAAATTGATATTTTCTGAGCCTCTGTGGAAAGGCTCCCTAGGGAAACATGAACATAAAAGCCCAGTGATAAAAAACTAACACCAGTGAATAATAAACTATGTCCGCCTTTCCAGGACGTGGGATGTCTGAATTCATCTCCACTTCCTTTGCTCTGCCCAAGTGCCTGGTTGAAGGGCCTGTTTGAACATCAAGTGGTTCTACAGCTTCCTAAGAGAAGCAGCTCATATCCATGCATGGGTTCTCTTCTCCCTTCTCTTTCTGTGTGCTTTGAAGGAAAACATCTACAGATCTGACAGCAGCGAGAGGGGCACTTTGTGCCATGGACAGGCTGACACTGAAACTCCACCACTTGCCACCTGCTGTCTGTCCACTCACTTAGATCAATGAAGACAAAAATCTACCATGTCCTATGGAAAGTGTTGGTTCTGAATGGGTATCCCGAAATGCAGCTGCTCAGCAGCTTTCAAACAAAATGCTCTCACAGCAGGAAAACAACTTTTGATAATTGGACTGATTTAAACAAAACTCTTTAATTTTTTTCTTTAGTCCAGGGCAAAATTTATCATATTAGAAATTAATAAGAAAATAGAAATCATTCTTATGTTTACAGTGTCATTCCAGGAAATTTCTATCAGGCAGGAGAAATTCCCATTCCTGTGCTGAATCCAGCAGATCAGACTTCAATGTGGTCTCCCCTGGTGTCAACCAAATATCTTGTCTTCTGGGAGCTTCTGAAGGCATCTCCTTCCTTCAGAGAACTCTACAGGTTACAAGTCTGGATTAGAAAACATTTTATTTCTCACTGTTGATGTAATATCCCATGGACAGGCAGGTGCAGCTGTATGTAAACTTCAGACCATGCAAGCTGTTGAGTACATTCTTATTCCCCCACAGACAGGTCTCTTGCTCATTTATGGCTGGTGTGGACTGTACCAGTTTGTAGCTGCTAGGTTAGGGTATTAACCCTTTAGATGAGGCAGAGAAAGGACTCACAGCTGCATGGTCATCCCTCAGGATAAGAAGGAGATGACATTATTCAGAAACACCTTGTTTAAATAGCATGACTCGCAACTCCAAGAGCAGAATAAAGATGATTGGTGCAGAGAGAAGACACCCCTTTCCCAGGCCTGGTCACGCACTGAAACAGGTATTCTACCTTTGTTGTTAATTCCTCTCTATTTTGACCAAGTTATCATCCTGGGAGAAATTTTCCCTGGCCTTCAGCTGGACCAGCTTATCAGCCTGGGAATGGAGCAGAGAAGCTCCGGCCTGGAAGATTTTCCAGGCTAGCTCTCTTAAGTGAGTGTCCACACCAGCAGATTCACACAAAAATTTGTCCTTAACCTTCACTCAAATTTCCCCACAGAAAATATCTTTCCTTTCTTACTCATGAGCTAATTCCCCTTAAAAACACTACACTAGTCTTTCTTAAAAATAAATTAAAAATAAATAAAAAAAAAAAGCAGGGGAAGGATGGCAAGATACCACGTTTGAGAGGGCCGTGAATCACCCTGCACAGATGAATGGTTATCCAAAGCCATTAAAAGTGCTTCCACACTTGACACAAAGCACTGTTTAAGAGGAGTCAGGTTGGGCTGGATTCTGCTCTCTATTTCATTAATCTCATAAAAAGCTTTAGCAAGAGCTGCTCTTGATTTATGTTGGGTCAGGGTCAGACTGGGAACTTGTCTTTCTTTCCACAGTGTTCACATCATCTCATAAACAACTTCAACACCCAAAACTACAGCAGTGAAACGTCCAAGAGCAATCACTGCAGTACAATTCTAAAGTGCAAGCCTACCCCTGTTACTCTGACAGTTATTTTTAAAAGTATGCTCTTGAAACAATCAAAACCTATCCTTTTTCCCCCTATAAAAAGCAGTTTGAGAAAAACCCATCTGGCACTTAAAGTAGTTGTTTGGGATTTTTTTTTTTAATTCAGAAATCACTCATAAAACCTCAGAATTCAGTGAGTTATGACAGCATCTGCCATAGACCTGCAGGCAAGTGAACTTCAAAGTGACAAAGATAATGTTAGAGTAAAATCTTCTTGGGGCTTTATTATTCAGAGAAAATATTATTTGAGGCAACAAACTTGAAATACAATACTTTTTCAGGTGTTTGATTTCTAAGTTTATATTTGGTAAGCCTTTTTATTTGAAGCAGAAATCACTTAAAGAAGAGTTTAAATATATATATGCAACAGTGGTGGAAATGACAATAAAATTAGAGTGAACATTGGAATGAGCAGGTAATTTACTTGACCAGATTCTTCATTCATTCTGCTGAATAACACTGTGTGACTGAGGATTTGGGCTCTTTCTACATCCAGCATCATTATTTTAGCCATAAACTAAACAACTTTCTGAAAAGTACTGACACATATAATGCTGTTTTTTGTTGCTTCTGAAACAACTTAGATGTAGAGAGTCTTGATAGAAAGTGACCAAATGACAGACTAACAGCACAGTGGCTTTCCTTTGGCTTTGTGCTGGGACTGGGGGACAATTTTCCTTATACTTTAAAGTGCTGTGAGTTCATGAGCTATAATGCCACTGCTACACTCATAGAAGTGATAGTCTTAAGTGATAGAGGAAGCAAGGGCATTATCAAGGGTCAAAATGGGACTTTAGAGATGCTGGGAATAAAGCAACCACCGTGTGACTTGAGGAAACCTATTTCTATCCTGTTTCACAGTAGTAAAGGCAGCTATATATCCTTAAAGCATACTGATCTATACATGTCTATTTTGAAAACTCTGTTCCATAAACAAAATATAAATAATGGAAAGAGATTTTTTCTTAGTGGATAGAGAGTGCTATGTACATAGAGGTGAATTCAGGCCCAGAAGTTGACAGTACTTATTTGAAATATTTCTTTTATTGAAATCTCTGCCATTGACTTGCACAAAAGTAAGAGAAAAGCAGGAAACAGGTAAAACTATTTCAAGCAAAGCAAAACTGGATGTTCAGTTGTGAACTGTGCAGGTATATGGAGTATCTGGGTCTAAAGACCAACCCTGGAACATGAAATCAGTGGGGTTGATGCAATAAAGGCTTAGGGTAGTCCAGAAGATTTCAGGAATCCAGCAGGCAGAAACCATCAGCTATGCTTTTTCTTCTTAAGAAGACAGGTTTATTGCTCTTTTTTAGCTAAATTAACTAGTTACAGTGCTACCTCTTTTTAAATATGCTGAGTGCCCATAGGGAGGGATTATAACCAGATTTGGTTAATTGAGGTTTAGTTTATCTACATTTCTGGATACAAATAGTCTTATGATGAAGATACCCTGAAGCACAGTATACAGTGTTGATTTCCTATTCATCACTTGAATAAAAAGGAGAGACAGAATTGAGTATAATTTTATACTCTTGCCCTGAGGTTTGGGCAAGGGTGCCATGCTGTGAGATTTTCTTTGCACAAGAGCCCTGCCTCTACATTCAGTCTGATAGATAAAGATGTACTCATTAAAAAAAAAAAAATACAACTAAACTTGGATTATGATGAAAATTCTGGGATAATGTTTTGTTCTTTTCAATGTAATTTTGAAAAACTAGGGTGAACTGGAATTCTCTGAAAAGGTGATAATCATAAATCAGAAGATATTCGATATGTAAAAGTGTCCATATCTTCACCATTGTCTATATGGTGAGCAGAATTGAAAATAACAACTGGAATTGGGAGAGGATTGGAAAACTTAATGCATTGATTTGGAAGTTAATAGGAGTTTAGGGTCTTATGTGGTACAATTTCATCAGATCCTGTTTTCTAAGCTCAGCTGTTGGCTTTTCAGCTTCTGCACTACTCGTTGATTTCTTCTGGGCTTCTTGTACAACTGGGATAGTGAATTAATCAAGTTTCTTGATTAGAAACTCACACATGAGTTTCTCAATCACCCTCATGACACAAAGCAGTTCCTCAGTTTTAGGTACCCAAGGGCTTAAGAAATTCCAAGGAGATATGCTAATTTGTAAGTGTCTTCATTATCATCAACACCCATCATCATTATTGTTTTACTGTCTTCTATCAAAGTTTTCTTCAGTACATTGAGCAATGACTCTGCAGTCCTTCATGTGGTTTCTCAGAAATGTGAATTGTGGCTGGAGACAGCTGTATCAGCCAAGGGAATGCTCTCCTCCCCACATTAGGGGAGATTCAGCCCCCTCAAGAAGTGAGCAAAGTCAGACAATTCCCTTTGGGAAAGGGACTCGAGGTGTGCACAACCATGTGGCTCTTCATTCTCTCTTCACTGTGAATTGTCACCTACAAATCTGTCTGGGTGATACCTGGAAGTCACTTTGCCCCCATGGCTTATCTGGTAAAGTTGAATGACATTTGATCAACATTTTTTTCCTGTCTTTGTTTTTTTCCCTCTTCTTGACAGTTTTCATTCTGCAGCCCTTGGCTTTTCGGGCTTTTATACTGAACTCTGAAATTAGGAGAACTAAAAAGCTTTTACATTGGGCTTTGAAAAATAACGCAACCATGGCAATAAAAGAAATGGTGACTTCCCCACTCAGTGAAGAGAACAGTGCCTGTGTGTGCCACATCATCAGTGAGATCAATGTCTTAAAAATATTGGAAATGATTCACCATTCTCCCAAGAAAACACATATTGTCAGAAAGCAGTATTATTCCAAAGACAGTTTTTCCATGACACTCATTTGGGCTTTATATAAAATCTATGGGGGAAAGCTTTGAGTTTTCGGAAGTTTTGAGTCCCTAGTTACAGATTTCTTGTGAATGTGTATGAAAACTCCCTCTCAATCACAACTCCCAAGGGACGAAGTTGAACACAAGACTCATTAAAACACTCAGTAAACACAGTAAACACAGTAAACACAGTCATCCCAGCTAAACCCAACGTGTCCTGTACTCTTCCCAGCACCAGGCACATTCCTCCTGGGCCTCAGAGGATAGCTGCAGAAGCAAATATTCTATGAAAAACCCGGTTTCATCAACAGCGAGTCAAATGTGTGTGGGCTTAAGTCAATTGAGCAATACAGGAGTGAGTCTGGCCTGGTAACAAGTGAGATGGCTGCAACCTTTAAAAATCTGCAGCAGTCACAAATTCAGCTACACTTTCTTAATTCTTGTTATACCAAAACCCAGTGTCTCCTCATTGATGTAACCTTCCCCTTTGCACAAGAGTCCTGGGAACATGTTAGAGGGTCTGCAGCAATGTTCAGGGCTTTTTTGCCAGCTGCAAACTGAGCCTTCACCAAAATGACCAGACCATTTACTATCTGCAGTAACAATATAAACCCTACCTTCATCTAACATCCAGCTATGGGATTGAACTTTCCCCTCATGGAAGTCAGAATGATGGATTTGCCCTCAAATGTTAGTTCATCATGGAAAAGCAGCAGATCTTGAAAAACTGTTTGGATTCACACCTCCAAGTAACCCTAAAATATTTTTTCGCTGTTCAGACTTGGTTATCCTCCCTCAAATTAGTGTTGAGGTCTCTTATTTGGGTGAGTAGCATTTTTTCCTCCCTAAAACTAAGCTGAGTGAGACATCTGTGTTATAGCTTCTGTGTGCTGAATGCATCATGTTATTATGAGGTCACAGCTTCCTGTTTTCCCCTCTTTCTTTGTGATGTGGAATGACCCCATATACCATGAGAGAAACAGCTACAATAAATAGCAGAGATCAAGCTACCCCTGCTGATAATTTGCTCTGGTGACTCTGAGTGACAAATGGCTCACCCAGCTCTTCCAGTGTAAATCAAGTCCACAAGTAGACCCTGAGAATGAGTGTGGTGATCCGGTAACCACCTGCACCAGCCTTCAGGGCAGCTGTTATTCTTCTGTGATTACCCCTCTAGAAGAGGTAAGGCTGGGAAGAAAGGCAGAACAGACCAGCTGATTTGTGTTCAAAAATGTGCTGTAAGAGATATGAAAGTGCTTGGTGAAGCCCAAATCCAGTTCTTTGCTATGGCAAAGCAATCACACATCTTATTCATGGGAAGCACTGGGCTGACAGTCCTGGGCAAGATTCCCTTCTTCATTCACAAGCAGGCAACATTTTTGGAAATATGACTCTTTAGAATATCTCAGGAAAAAAGAGACAACACAGTCTCCAAGTCCATTCAATCAACTCACCCTTGGCCCCAGTGGTCCCAGCCCTGGAGCAACCTTGTTCTCTTATTTGGTTTAGCTCCCCAGTTAACCTCTGTATCCCATAAACTGCTTGATAATTTCACTCTCTCACTGCTCATATCATTGAGAACAACACAAAAATACAAGCCCCCTGGAGCCTTTTGCTGCTTCACATCTGCAATGAAACAATTTCAATAAAAAAGTTTCTTCTGAATGATTCTCCTCCCAGGGAATGAACTCAATTACATCACAAAAAAACCTGAACTACTTATCCTTTAATAATTTGCTCTTCTTTGTCAGGTCACTGCAGTCTTACTGGAACTTTTATGCAGTGTAAAAAAAAAGGGAAAATACAATGTTATGCAGTGTAAAGAAAAAAATAAAAATACAATGTTTGCAAGCTGAGTAATTTTCATACTTAAAATGTTTGGTTGTTTGTTTCATTAGCTGTTGAGGTATTCTAGAAATTTTCAGCTATCTCACAGGAGCAATCCAAATGCCTAGAAGAGTAATAATGTAATATTCATTACAGAAGACTTATTTATTATATTTATTATATGACCCTAGAAAGGTCATAAAATAATATTTATTACAGGAGAGCGCATTGAAGAAAGACTCTGAAAAGAAGTTTTTATAGAATCCAACTGTGCTCTGACTTTCTTTACTATTTTTTTAATAACATTTTTTGAAAAATGCATGCAAACATTTTAATTTTTTGTTGTTAATACACAATCTGTAATAGAAACTATTAATGTCAAGGATGCAAATAGACTGCAAATGTCATCTCATAAATTCTGACATATTTGGTCAGCATGCCAACAAACCAAATCCTTGCTGCTTCATTAAATCAAATAATAAGACAAATTTCATTGGACAAACAGGAGAATCATAGATATGATATCATAATCTTAATTTTTGTTCTGGAAATCTGCTACCAAAAAAAAAAAATAAAATATTTGTGGCCACCTCCATCAGATTGGAGCTTAACATAATTCTTTTTAGAGAGATTAAATCTTTATATCCAGAAAGTTATGAGAAAGGGTTCTTTCAGACTGGTTAATTCCATCCTGTTATGTGTCTCCATAGAGGTTGGAAATTTAGTCATATTTAAGAACTCGGGCCTCCTTTTCTAAGCTGTGTCCTTGAAAGTGCTTTATTTTCTGATATTAAACTGAATATTCAATAATGTATGCAAATATATCACAGTCATAAAATGCTATAAGGAGTTACTCATGTAACTGCTTTGGGAGTAAACATGGATATTAATTTGGAAACTTTTCTTGGTTACAGAAACAACTTCAGAAAAGAAAGCGTCTGACAAAAATTCATATGATGTTCCAGGACTACTTACATAAAATTGTGCAGAATCAAGCTTAAAAGTAGTTATAGGGAAAAAAAAAGTATCTGACCTATTTGAAAGAGTTCCACCTTATATAAGCCCCTGAGTATACTGAAAAAATACCTTAGAGAAGTGGATTAGATAAAAAAACAACATGCTGATAAATTCCTGCCACAAACGAAAAACTGGATTCCATTTTTAACGTGGATGTGTTATTAATTTACATAAAGCAGTTAATAAGATGATCTGGGAAAGAGTTCTACAAACAGCCCACAAATGTGGCAAAACCCTACAAGTTAAGTTTTTATCTTCCAAAAATAGTGCAGAAAAAGATATATAAAAGCCCCCAAGTGGAAAAAACCCTTTCCTTCCTCAGAAATTTTATCTCATCATCACATGCTCTGATCTCTGCTCAGCCCAACTCCAAGTATATGATTCGTGAGAAAATAACAACATATCAACATCTGGAGGAAATAAACTTCACATTTAGGACATGGCACTTTAACATCATTGCTGCAAAAGCAATGTAAGACTGGATGAGAATTTTATTTATGTTTTTCCTGTAACCAGGTAAAATACAATTTGTTTGAAGATAATGGTGTCCCTGGTTGGAAACCACAGCCTGTCTATTTAGATGATGTTTTTCTGTAAAGAGAAATAATGTAATTCTGATAATCAGAGATAAGTAATATTCAATACAAGTTCTAAATAAGATTCCTTCTTTTGGATACACCTGAATTTAATATTACAGTAAATATTTAATTATCATAGTAATTAGTTACTTCTGCCATTTATTAATATTTAAATTATCCATGGTAAGCATAGGAATATGCTTTTTACAATACATATTGGCATAAAATATGGACTAATTTTTAAAAGGGCAGTTTCTTTTGGAAGTTCTCCCCACAAGGACAGGCAAAAAAATTAGAACATAAAGTTCATGATGTCTATTGTTCATTCACTATTTTTCTACTTTCCCCACTTGCATCTTTGAAGACAGCACAGTTAAGACTAATAATTTGGGACTTATTTGCCCGTCTTTAATTAAAACTTCCTTATATACCTGGCAGAGAGACCTATGTGACAGAAATAGATTCAATGAACCTGCAAAGGCTTTCCAGTATCACTGAGAAGAGAGAACTGTACGTGACTTTTCCTGTGCATTAGGGATCTCCAGCCCTGTGGGCATTTTCCTGAGTAAATGCTGTGGGATTAAGTTATGTCCAGTACAGAGCTTTTCTGGAAAAAGAAGATTTCCTGGTTTAAATGGTGTATAGAAAATGAACAGGTTTTATTTAGTGTATTGCTTCCATTTGAACACAGAAGTTAAGCTAATTTTTATTTCCCAACTATTTATTGTTACCTCTTTGACATAATGGGCTAAGGGGCAAGAGAAGTTAAATCATCTCAGCTAAGTGAAGGTGACATTAACCAGTTTTATTGTGAACGGCTTGTCAGACATTATTAAGCTTTGCCTGGGTCCATCAGGGCTCCAAGCCTGTTAATAAACATTGCCACCAAAAGAAGGGAGCAAAAATTACTGCAAAATGATTTTCCTATTTCATAGAACATAAAGGCAAAGATTTTTTTCCTTGTCTCTATTAAGTTTGTATGTTGGAAAACAAACAAACACTGTCTTTAGCAAGAAATGTGCCCCTTCAAAATATTCTTCAGATTTTTTCAAGAAATTTGAACAGTAAATACTACAAAATAGTTGCAAGACTAAATGAATGTTGCCTTCAGGATGCCAAAATCTCAGATCACCTATTAAAACCATTAATGACAACACATTTTGCTTTTTATTCTCCCTGAGCACATCACTTCCTAAAGTATCTGTTGTTCTCAAGATGGAGTTATCTGGAGCACCCCTCATAATATGTTTGAACAGTAAAACTAGCCTATAGCCCTATAACTTTAATGCATAATAGATGTATCACTATGGATACAGGATGTCTTGATAATCCCAAGTATTTACCTTTGTACTCTAATTCGATATCTGTGATGTTTGCCTACCAAGCAGAAAAAACAAGCCTTGTAAAATTTGATTATTTTATTAGAGCAGTCAAATTAAAAAAAGTTAAGGGGATAATGAAATAAAAGGTGAAACAGTAAAATTTGCCATCTGCCTAGCTCTCATAGTTGATGCATTCACAAGACTCTTGGCCAGCTGAGAAGGGTCTGAGCAGTCAAACCCTGCAGCCTGTGCCCAGGCCTGCCTTTTGGAGCAGGATTCAGCCACAGCTGCATTGCAAACACATCTGTCTCCCACACGAGGGGCCAAAGAAAATGGGAATGTGTCCTGCAAACCTCCAGCTGTCATTCCTGCTGTGTGCAGACATAGGTGCCAAAAGCCATCTGTCACACAGGCACAGTGTGGAGTCAATTTCAATGAGAAAATGTGGTTAAAAGGCAATTGGCTCTTCACCCTGACTTTACATTTTCTTGTCTAGAGCTTCCTCTGATTTGAGTGACAGTTCTGTCTGAATGTAAATTGGGCAAGGACTGCAGGCCTTGGTCTCTTGGCCCAAGATATAATGAAAATCAGGCTGAAAAGCCTCATCTCTAATGACAGCTGGCAAGGCAAGGGTGGTGTTTAGTCCCCTTATCTCACCCCCTACAGCCTTATTGCCACCATGGATTGGTGTCATACAGACCTGTGGTCATATAACAAAATGACACCCATCCACCTGGACAGCCTCTTTCTCATGCAGATCAGCATTGCATCTTTTACTGCTTAGGAAATTATTCCTTTGAGCTAATCCAACACCCACTAAAATTCAGGGACTCTCTCCAAGGAACTGCAGCAGATTCAGGTAAGAGATTTCAAGGATCATTCAATCAACTGTTTCCAGGGCCAGAAAACAAATGGTGCTTACAGCATGAAGTACCTATAGAACTTACTGAAATTTTGTGGATTCACACTCCTCTAGGAAGGGAGATGTTGGCTGTAGGAAAGAAACTACACAGGTTGTAGTTTAGCTGTTTTGCAAATTCCAAACCTACATGGAGATCATGGAGTTGAGATTAATAGTTAGATTTTCTTCACATCCAAGATCAAGTAAAGGTCATAAAGAGAAGCTTCAAATTCACAAATTCTCCTGCTATTCTTCAGACAAACCTGCAATCATAGCAGCCAGTTTTATCTTACTGGCAAGGTTTTTGTTCAGTTAGAAATATGCAGTATGACAGGACTGTTGTTCCTCCTGTGTGTAACAGATTTAATCTGACAGAGAAGTCAATACTAAGTGTGTAATGACTTCCACCACAACCAGTTTTGTACTCCTGCTTTTCTTTTCCTCAATCTCTTCCAGCCTATTTTCCACTGAAGTATCTAAAAACCTTCAGATTTCATAACTCCACATATACTTGGACACGGCAGCTCCTTGTGCTGAATAACACCACCCAGCACAGCTCCTCAACAGAAGATGTAAAAGTAATGATTGTTCTGGTTTTACTCTTCTGTTCATGGCATGAGGAAAGCCTCCTGCATTTTACATTTGTCCTCCATTTCCTCAGCTGTTTCTGCTACAGGAAATCAAGCAGAACTTGAACATGAGTCCTCTGCGCTTGTCTCAGTTTGATTGTCAGTATTTTCTTGGACTTTCACATTTTTTCAGCATTTCTTGCCACAGTAATGATCTGTGAAATTATGAAGTAAAGAAAACTTACCCATGATCTAAAAAGAGGATCTCATGAAAAGCTGCCCCTTCTACTGAAGTACTGTTGTCCTGGATGAGGACCATGGCCACAAAACTGAGCTTCACTGCTTGTGTTGTTCTCTTCCTGCACCTGTAGTTCCATGGCAGGTGCATAAATGAACTTTTGTCTGCAGAAAGAAAAATCTTCCCTTCCACAGCCAGGGATCATATTCATATTTTGCTCAGAGTTAACATCTTTCCCTTGTAAAGTTCCCTTTTTTTGGGCTCTCCGGGAGAAACAGAGCTGATAAAATAAGTTAAAAACAATGAAATGGACAATAAATGATCCCCAGAGATGTAGCAGGCAAAAAGATGGGAAAGAGGGAGTGCAACAATTGCAATTTCTTAAATAGTTAATTGAAGCCTATGATTAAATTAGTTGCTTGTCCATGTCAATTTTAATGTGGTACACTCCCTTAGTAGTATCTTTATTTTCCTGTGGCAGAGGGGAGATGATTTTCGGACTGTTTAATATTTTATATAAGCTCTACACCTCTTCATTCTGGTTACTGGAACCTGCTCCATACCCTCCCTACTTCATCTCTTCCAAACCAACCAAACCTTCATGGAGGTGACACCTCCCTTTTGCTTTGCTCTGTAGAGCATCCTTTTTGCCATGTTACCTGTTTCACTGTCTGCTTTTTGAGTGCCATCCTCAGTGTGTCATCAGAAGTCCAGAAAAAAATTGATATGTTAATGGGGTTATGCCAGTCTACTGCTTTGTTTCTCCAAGCCTATTTTTGTGGGGCTTGTACTTGTATTTTTATTTTTTAAGCTTTATTTTTAACTGAAAAAAAAATTATCTACAAAAGATTCTTCACTTTTTTTTTAATCTGAATTGTTTTGTCCCTCTATCATACTTTCTGAGCTTCCCACTACAAGACAAAAAGAACAGAAGTCTGATGCCCTTCATAAAAGTCAATAGAAAATATGCAGATCCTGTCCATTAAAGACATTCCCTGGAGAAATTAAACTGTCAGGAGCAGTTTGTAGGCAGCTCAGTTTATGGAGAGTGATGGTTCCCAGGTGATGTGTGGGTGATCGTGGCTGGGCTCTGATGAGGGCTCCTGGCCCTGCCTTGGCCAGGCTCAGACTCCCCCTGCTCTCACGTCTGCCCTTCACAGGGAGGCTCTGCAGAGAGAGAGACAGAGAGTCTAAAAGTTAAGTTTACTGCAACATAAATGTCTCCAACAAATACCAACAGCACAGGAAGCACTACTTACCTGGGGTTCCTGCAGTACTCTGGTTTAGATGAGGCATTCAGGGAACTTCAGATGGCTTCATGATGCTGAGGTGTCTGCTTTTGAACAGTCCTTGGGCTTCCCAGCACCTCAGCAGAATCACATGAAAGGTTTGTGGGATTTAATAGCAGACCTACTTTATCTAAATCAGTATGATGAGAGCAGCAATCAATGCAGGCAATAGAGGACTTAAATTACTTTAAGAGAAACAATTATTTGTTTTAGTTATGTTTTCCCAACAATCCAGTGGCCAGCAGCTGATTTATATTCCTTTGTAATCTTTTCTGGAGAAAGCACTTTCTTATTTTCTTTAAAGATATTCCAAGTTCTTATCTTATCTTTGAGACACTCCAAAGGGAATGACACGTTCAGCTGCTAAATGGCTGTTGTGTACAAATTTTGTCTAGAGCATTCTGCTATGAGTAGGACATATGGGCATGAAAATGCCCATGAAGCCTCACTCAGCACTGAGCTATTCTTATTGAATGTGAATTAAGGGTCTTGGGTGGCCATGGAGGTCACCAGGAAAGTTTAATCAGCATCATAACATCATCCTGGTCTGGCAAAGTGCTGAGACACATGGTGGACTCCTCTTCACTTGAAATCTGCGCATCACTCTTCATCTCTTCCAAAACATCTCTGCTGCAGTTCAGCCTTGTGTTTATCCATAACATGATTTGATCAAATAATGGAAACAACCACATATCAAAAACTTCATAAGCAGCTCTTCCTTGTGG
This sequence comes from Toxostoma redivivum, assembly GCA_013397375.1. Taxonomy (NCBI): domain Eukaryota; kingdom Metazoa; phylum Chordata; class Aves; order Passeriformes; family Mimidae; genus Toxostoma; species Toxostoma redivivum. The sequence goes on along the minus strand of VXBI01006378.1, from coordinate 95,167 downwards.
GTGATGGCTAATTTCTTTCTGAGTTCCAGTTAACACTCCTGCGTAAAAAAGATGTACATCTGAAAGAGTCAGGGATTTTCTCACTGTATTCTGAGAGAAAATTGCCACTGGAGGGCCAAGAAGGATTTGAGACAGGAAGAAGCTGTTGCTGGTAAAAGAGAAGTCAAATGTCTGGTTATCTGCCCGGCCTGCCATATGCTACAAGTACTAATAAGCAATTGTGTTGCAAAGCCAAGAACAACTCCTTTGTTTTTTACTACACTTAAAAGAAGTCATTGTCTGAGAGTCAAGCTGTTATTCTCGGCAGATGGTGGCAGCTCAGCTCACACTGAACTTCAAGAAATGGAAACAGAGGGGCACCTAACAAGAAACTTTTTTCCCTCCTTACATTGCCCCATGGACAGACTTATCAAGGGAGTTACCTCCTTCTATTCATCCTTTGAACAACCTACAGTCTCAGCATTGTTACATGACCTTCTAACCACATACACACAACAAAGGATTGCTTGATGCTTTACAGCTGCATTTCCTGGTGAAAAGAATAGCTCAACTCAGAAAAAAAATTATAGAAAACTGGTGTGGTTTCCTTTGTTTGCATTTTTTAAAAAAGGTAAGTTTTCTCTCACTTTATCTTGGAATTTTGTAGCCTGTTAGCCATTTTTAATTAGAAGCAAAATATTATTAGTAAATAAGTCTGATTATAACATCAGCATGATCACACTGTAAAAGCATTTCTTGAGTCCCTGGCCAATATCATCTTACTTTAAAAGCCAGAATTCTGTGCCTGGCATGAGGATTTGCTCTTCAGTTTATTTCATCCCACCTCCTACTAGATACAGGGTAAGAAATAATCCTTTCCTTAGCTCTCATTAATTAACCTGAAAGCTATTTGTTAACCACTGATCATTTAAAATCCAGATTTCTTCTATTGCATGAGATGTTGCAACCCATACTGGATGCACACTAATAATTCAAATAAGAAATTCATGAAGGATAAAATAATTCTTAGCATAGCATATATCTTTTAATGGAAAATGGAACTACCTAGTGATAGATGTAATTTCCTGTAAAATTCAAATAACAACAGTAAATGCTCACCATTTCATTGGAAAGCTGTTTACAGCAGACCTGTAACTTTGAACTCTGTCTGCTAAGCCTTCAGGTTGTGATTTGTGTAGAACTCAGTTGCAGTCTGGAAAGGTTTAAATTGCTTGACTAAGTTATTAATAACTTTTAGTTTAGACAACTGGAATCACTGCACTTTCCTATCAATGTTAATTGGTTTCTAGATTACATTGTTTTGCTGTGTTTAGCAAAGAGAGAACCGGTATCCTGTTTCTCTGCATGCTGTTCAGTAGGCACTGGATCATTAATGTGAAATACTGCACAACTGGTTTGCAATTCATCTTAAAGATGAACTGCAGTTCCTTAATGGTCTTGAACTTTTAGTTTAAGAAAATAAATAATATAAATCCTTCGATGTAAGGCAGAGGGGAGGAACCAAAAGTGCCCATTCCTGGAAGCAGGGTTATAAAAAACCGTGCTGGAAAATGCCTTTTTCTTATTAGACATTACTTATTTCCTGACATCATTTCTTGGAGTGGATTTATTGATACCAGCCAAATATTTTGCACAACACAGAGGGTGCCAAGGAATTATCTGAACATATACTTCTGTATCACTAAAAGTAGCCAATGTAACTTAGAAATTACACCCAAAATTCTCAAGCTAAAGTGACACCACAATATCACATTAACTTTAATTTTTCTTTTTTTTTTTTTCTTGAGTATGAAATCCACACTTCTTTATAGCCAGGTTCTTGTTTGCTGTGTGTTAGTAACTATTTCAGAGCAGTAAGCAATTAATTGTTTGAGAGTTTAATTGTTTTCTGTCTATTAGGAAACTTTGGGCCAGTGCACAGGAAAATCCTGACTCATGACCAACACTTCATAGGGGAGTGTCAGTTAAATTTCTGCACAGGACTTAAAAAAATACCAGGAATTTGCTGTCTGTACAGAACCTTTCTATATTGCTTCCAATTTTTGGTGTCTGATTGCACAATCATTGATGATGACAAAATATCTCACATATGTTTCAGTAGAAGAGAAAATTAATTTGAATTTTTTTTTTATATATTGCAATTCTGAAGAAAAGCAATTGCCAGGTTCAGTGTGAAGGCACACCACCATTGTCCTGGGAGAGTCTGACAACCTGTGACTGGACTGTCAGCAAGAGCTGCAGGTTCTCCTGGGAGACAAGTTTGTAATGTATCCCCTAGCATGAGAGCAGGGTCAGTCAATTAAATGAAAAGAATGGCGAGTTGAAAAGATGTGAAAATGTCTCTTTTTGTATAGGTTAATACAGACTGTCAAATGCATTGCACAGAGAGTCAGCAGGTCAAGCATTATGGCTGGATATTTAAAGAGTTTGGAACATATCCTGCCAATTTTACTGCAGTGCGATGATAATTAGGCACAATCCTAATAGTCTTCAGGTTCCAAGAAAAAGTTCTTCCTTTGAACTTTACTATGTACTTGGTGAGTTACAATAGAGCTACAAGGACTAAGAGATAAGAAAAAATTCTCAAAGGTCAAATATCTGGAATGAAGTGCAGCAATATTCTATTCCTACTGCCTTCCTGTGGGAGCTGGAACAAAACCCTCAGCAGTGACCCTGAAATTCTCCTGCATTGTGTTTTGGCTATAACTAAAGTGCATGAAATTGAAACTCCTGTGGGAAGTGTTCTGCTGTGTGGGAAATATTATCAAATGAAGGAAAAACAAAATTTAAGGAGTGTGGTGAGAAGAGTGCAGGCTCTGGGCCAGAGGCTGCAGAGAGCACAGCCCAGGTAGGGTTGTGTAGATGCTTTGGAGGGCAAGGATGCAACTGAAGGGCACAATCCCTTATAACCTGAAGCACATCTCCATTGGATTCTGGAAGTCAGTGGTTGAAGAGGACATTTCTGCCCCGCAGCATCATTCCTGTGCTCTACAATATACCTGCCAGCCCCCTAGGATGCAATTCCAGATGGGGTTTGATGTGCACGACTAGACAGGTGTTAGGTTACTGGGCATATTCACAAAAAAACTTTTATTGTTCCACTTTTTTCGTTTCACCTACAACAATGTTACTCTGCTGGAAAGGCTTTGTTTCTTCATAGTGTAAGGAAACAAATATCTAAGAGGGGTGAAACACAAAGTAGAGGCTGCTTTATGCTACAAGCTATATAACAGAAATCAGAGTACGAGTGGGAAATAAATGTTTGTGTGGAAGAAAATTACATAAAAGGAAGTAAAGAGGCACCATAAAACACATTGCTAGTTCAAGAAAGGAAGTGGCTACTTGGTAGAAAAACTGAATACCAAAGAGAGAAGAGTGAAACTTATGATACTGAGTGAAGTCACAGAGTAACCCCAGGTGTGGCTGGGGTTTTATTATAGGTTTTTGTTATGGGTGGATATTTATTGTGGATGAGAAACCTTTATTATTATAACCCAGACAATGGGGCCAGGTGTGACTCCGTGCAAGAGATCATTTAGATAATTGCCCTGATGTGTTACACAGTTGCACACCATTATCCCTGCCAGGTTTTTGACTACTCTGTGTGAGAATCCCTACAGTGAAGGACATTCCCTCTTACGTCAGTTTTTCAGAATGCTTTCCTCCTTTTCTTCAGAAGTGTTTCCCAGTGACCTACCACAGTTTCTCTTACTACATGAGAAATCCACCACATCTTCTTGTATAAACCATGGATATGGAGAGAAGGTTGTTCCCATCCTTTTTGTGTGGGGATGACAAAGTGTGGTTTGGCTTTCATATGCCAGGCTGAGCTTTCAGCCTTTCAAGTGTAAAATCATCATTTCATTTAAAAAGTTACTATTGTTGAGTAACATGGAATTCATTATGTCATTTGAAAATATCTCATTTCAGATTGCAGCCATGTGTGAAACATGTGGCTTCTCTGTAACCAAACAATAACAAAGCCCAAACAAACAAGACCTGAGAGGCTGTGCTGAGACTCGTAACACTGAGGGATTCTATGGTCTGGAGTTCACTGCAGCAGGAAACATGCTGTAACATATGCTGTGATTGAGTAATTTTTTCTTCTAAATTTTCAAACTGTTGTGACATTTAAATTAGTGAAAGAAAGGTTAGAGATCCTTCAAGGTGTCAGTGCAAAGAAGTGTTTTATATGCACATCTTGAGTTTATTTGAATGAGGAAATCAGTCTGCAAAAGCAAAATGTGACGAAAAAGTGATCTTTCTGTTACATCTATTTTGTGCTCCACCCACCTATAAAGTTTCTGTATCACTGGAGCATGAACAGCTTTTTCTTTCCATTCATTCAGCTGTGATCTATTCAAACATCCAGATTAAGAGATGTTTCAGAAGACACCTCTTTGTTTTGTTTTTTTTTTTTTTTTTTGTAATCAGAAACCATTTCAATAAACTTGTTATTATCAACTCAACCTTATTATATAATGCCTGTAATTTCATAATGTCCCAAGCAATGATTTTTGCATCATTAGATCAGTGGGAAGTTTGAAGAACAGAGGGCTGTACATATTTTATCCTTTCTCTTCCAGTACTTTTACCATTTAATGTTGCATTACTTTCAATATGCCTTTCCTATCTTTAAGCATAATGGTTCTGAACAATTAGGAAGAGCATGGGTATTAATTAAAGTCCTTAATAATGTAATAATTTGAGGGGGGGGGAAATCTGAAATTCCATGTATTATTTCACAAAAACTGCCCTGGAAATGGTGGCTGATCCCTGTTCTCTGTGGAGCATATTCTCCCTTTTCATTAACACATGACTCAGTCTAAGGCAGCTATTTCAGAAAGGTGTGAGGCACACAGCCACTCTTAAACTAGGTGAACAACATAGAATGAAAAAAACAAAAATTTTTGCTCCTGAAATCTTGTTTGATTTAGTCCCCACCAGTACTGCTTAGTCTCATAAAATACATTACCTTTCTCAACAAATTATACTTTTCTCATTAGAGTGTTACATGGCAAACTTAATTATTGTAATCACACTGGGGATGCTGGATTTAAAAGCCTACAGACATTTAAAGTAGGATTAATGTCTTCATGTAACAGCAAAAACTGATCTAACTTTCATGCCACTGGGAAGCAGATTTGCTATGGAAATAATGCCATTTTAATTCTGAAAAGTTTGAATGTCTGCTTGGTTTGAGGAAACATTCTGCTTGCTACATTTTTCTCAGCTTCAAGGTTTTTGAGTCTTGTACAGAAATCATACAATAATTGGATTCTCAGACTTATTTCCTAAGGAAATTCACCTTTATGCATTCCTGCAGTCTATCTATCAGTCTCTTGGCTTCTCCCTAAATTTTGAATCTTCTAGCCAATTTCAACCAAATTTAGAGCACTCCAGACATCTGAAAGATATTATATTCTTAAGGTTGGGCAGAAACTGGGAGCTGAGTAGAACAGAAAGATTTAAATTAGAGCTCAGTGAGACAGAGGCAAAGGCGCTGGGCATTGCAGCAATGCCTTGCAGCAGCTGGACGTGCCAGGTTCTCACGGACACAATCTGTACTCCTGCATCAGCCACAGCCCAGCCCACACCACCCCAGCCTGTCCTGGAAATGGGAGGGAGCTCTGGGACCAGGCAGGATTTAGGGCACCAAAGTTATTGTGCAAGTGGAGTTGATTGAGCTGTTTCTAGTACAGCTTTGTCTATTTTATCTGTAAAAAGGACAGTGATTATCACTGGTCAAAATTTCTGAGCAGAACCACAAAGACTTCATTCTTGCAGGTTTTTAAGGCCAAACAGCATAAATCCATCAATAATCCTGTCTGGCCCACAGCTGAGCCTGCTTTGAGCAGCAGGCTGGGCTAGAGTAGCCCTTGCAAACCTGAATTATCCTTTGATCCTACGAGTCTGTGGAGGAAGGTTTGCCTCACTGTGTTACCTAAAGCAGGGTATAGACAGGTTAATTTAGTCCAGATTTCATTACCTGCCAACTACCTTTTGAAAGGCCTATAGATTTTTCCAATACAAAAAGGGTATTGCTAATACTTAATATTTATAATGTGCTAATAGCTAGAGATGTTAGCCAAGGTCAGAGACTAAAAAAAGAATGAAGGTTATTTAGTGGCTAAATCATTAACCTACAATAGAAGAAATCAGAGTTCATTGGAATCTTTCTACATGAATTTATACAAACGGTGAGTGAGAGTTATCTCGTAATTTTAGCCCTTCAGAGAGTAGGTCGCTAATTTAATGTGTTTTTTCAAATGCCCTCATGAGTCCACAGAGAGACCAAGAGCCCCAAGCTGTTTCCTATTTCCTGAAATATATTTTGGTGGGTGGATATTTTCTTTCCATTGAGGGAGAGAGATAATAGCACTCAATGGGGAGCATGGAGGGTAGAGGCAGACAGTTCTCATCAGACCATGTTAAAACAAATTGTTATAAGGTTTAATTTTATTGGTTTAACAGTTGCAGGCCACACTGCTGATTTATTTGCTGTCAGGGGTTTTGTGCTTGTTTTCAGAGTTGTGTTATCAAACACCTTACTTCTTGTATGTGCTCTCTGTTGTGCTGTTTATCATCTCTGGGGGCTGGATTAAAGTTATTATTTTCCCACACTGTATAACACTGGCTTGTATGATAAAATTACTGGTCAGGATACTAATCTGGTAATTGTACTTAGCACTGCCATCATATCCATGCTTCAGGAGCCATGTCTCAGGAAGTGTTAATAATTATACTCTTTACCTTCGCTCCTCAGAAAGCCAGTCCATGGGGGGAAAAAGAGGAAACACTTTTCTCTGCTCTTTCACCTTTCCTTTCTCTTCTTTTGAGCATTTTTAATATTCTTGGTATGTTCAAACCAACACATTCATATTGCTGTCTCAGTTCTAGCTGGATAGTTAAGTGTGGGACAGTGTTGTCAAGTGCCTGGAACAGTGGGCACACACAGTGCTTTAGAACTTCATCCCTGAACAAGTGAAAAATGGGATGGAAAACGTTTCTAAACCCTAGAGGCATAGGTACACAAGTTGTTAGGAAAAAAATCACAGAAGGGGGTCCTTTCAGGAAAATTGGTGCTGCAGTTTCTAGTGGGCAGTTCCCCAGACATAGTAGAAGGGATTTCTTACTTGCAATCCTAATAAAGGAACTTCTGATTCTTATTTACAAGAGGTGAGTAGTCAAGACTATAAGCAAGACCAGAGGGGCCCTGCCTTCAGACAGGTCAGAGAAGGGGAAAACTGGTTTTATTGGACTGTGTGGATTCAAGGCACTGGCACAGCAGACCCACAGGAGTGTTAGGCTCTAGTATTCACAGGTGCACAGTGTACCCCAATGCCATCTGGCTAGAGAGGTGCAAATCCCATCTGTATTTCCTCTTAGCCTTACACTGGACCAGGAGCTCCATGTCCCTCTTGTACTGAGTAGCTCAGAATTGGGTTCTCCCTGGTCCAAATCATCCAGGTGAGGGATAAGAAATTCTAACAACCAGCCCCTGATTTTCATTAACTTTCTCCATCGAGTCCAAGATTAGAAAAGCCAGTGAATATCAACCTTTACCATATTCCCAAGAAGTTACTTGTTCTTGAACTAATTGCATTACTATAAAGTCAGCTCCCATGAAATGAGTGGCACACTTTAATCCAATTCCTGTTGTGACAAACAGCAAAGTCCTCTTTAACTACTGAGGCTTAGCAATGATAAACTTTAGTCTAGTTCAACATGTGCTGATTTTCTAGCAGGAAGCACAGCACCTGATAGGGAAAAAAAAAAAAAAGGATTTCTTCAGACATTTCTCCCCTCCAGTGGTTTATAAGTGCATGAGAATTCAGTGTCAAAGTTTAACTCCAGCTGACAATTCAGCCCCACACAGCCACTTACTCACTACCCCTGCGGTGGGATGGGGGACACAATCAGAAAAGTAAAATAAAAAAGCTTGTGAGTTGATATAAAGGCAGCTTAATAGGTCAAGCAAAAGCTGTGCACACAAGCAAAACAAACCAAGGCATTCATTCACCTCTCCCCATAAGCAGGAAAGTGTTAGCCATCCCCAAGACAGCAGGGTCCCCTGATACATAATGGTGGCCTGGGAAGAGAAAGGCCACCACTCTGAATGTCCCCTTCTGCCTTCTTCCCCAGCTTTATATGCTGAGCATGATGCCATGTGGTGTGGGATGTCCCTTGGGTCAGCTGTCCTGGCTGTGTCTCCTCACATTTTCTTGTTCTCACACTCTGTCCTCAGTGGTGGAGTTGGGTGAGAAGCAGAAAAGCTCTTGGCTCAATGCAAGCTCTGTTCAGAAGAAGCTAAATTCAATTCTAATTTACAGTTAGGCAAGCAAGCCCCAGCCAGGACACTTTACAGGCAGGGGAGCTTGTCCAGTACAGCAGTTGAACAAGCAAAAAAACAAAATGCAGCTACAAGCATTCAGAAAACTCATGATTTTACAAATGACAGAAATCCCAGAAGTGCTTAGGGCCAGATTGATGGAGCTCTGAGCAACTCATTCTAGAGGATGGTGTCCCTGTTCATGGCTGGAGATTGGAGCTAAATGATCTTTAACATCCCTTCCAACCCAAACCATCCTATGTTCTATGGTTCCATGATAAAGTGATTATCTTTTAGACCCTAAGAGAGGAAGAAGGGGAATTGCCAAAAAACCCCAGACTAAACTAGGATGCAAACCCATTAGCCCATTTTCTTTCTATTTGGTGTTCAAGTGGTCTTACCTCAGGAGACTGAGAGTATCTTGTGGTTTCCTACCAATAGCTGTACTGCTGGGTTGCTGGGTTCCAGTTGCCCTCTTTCACCTGAAATGTTTGCCATTTTCAGGAATCTTTTTTTTTCCCCTTTTGACAAAAAAAGTAATGAAATTCATCTTCTTGTCAGTGTAACTTAATTGTTCTTAGAAAAATCTTTAAGGTCTTGTTTCTCCAAAAATAATAGAAAGAGACATACTACAATTTTCCCACTCAGAAATGCAGTAATAGACAGAGGAGTGAGACAGATGAGGAGCCTGCATGGTACGCAATGACAGGGAGAGATGCTGTCATTTTGCTTGCACTGAAGATAGGGGGACAGAAAATTAACAAACATAAGGGAGATGGAAAGCAAAACCACAGAAATTATTCAAAAGTAGAGAAAATGACCTATGCATATTTTGGTTTTGTGGGTAGCCCCTGAGTGAGAGCCTGAGTCCTGAACGGTGCAGACCAGCTCATGTACAGCTCCATAACATTCTGTCCATGTCATCTCTGCATCCTGTGTGACTGCTTTTGCCTTGAGGCAAAGTTATGATTCATCCCTGTGCTTTTTTTCCACTTTGAAATTCAAGAAATAATGGATGGATGCCTTACATGATTTCACAGCCTGACTCTGAGGCCTCATGTTAGATCCAATAATGCAAAACACATTCCTACATCTTTAAGCTCACCCAGAATCTTAGAAACACAGAATTGTTAAGGTTAGGAAAAACCTCAATTGAGTCCAATCAGTACCAAAAACACGTGCCTAAGTTATTTTGAACACTTCCAGGGCTGGTGATTCCATCACTTTACTGGGCAGCCTCTTCCAATGACTGAAAGCACTTTTGGTGAATAGACTTTTCCCAATATTCAATCTAAACCTCCCTAAGTGCAACCTGAGACCCTTTTCCCCTTGTCCTATCACTTGTTTCTTGGGAGAAGAGACTGAGCTCCATCTGTCTCCTTTCAGGAGTGGTAGAGAGGGATAAAGTCTCTTCTGAGCCTCCTTTTCTCCAGGTTAAGCACCCCCAGCTCCCTCAGCTGCTCCTCATCAGACTTGTGTTCCAGTCCCTTCCCCAGCTCCATTGCCCTTTCCTGGACAAACTCCAGCCCCTCAATGCCTTTCTTGCTGTGAGGGACCCAGAACTGGAGCCAAGATTTGAGGTGTCACCAGTGCCCAGCACAGGGGAGCAATCACTGCCCTGGTCCTGCTGGTTTCGCTGTGCCTGATTTAAGCCTGGATGCCTTTGGCCACCTTGGTTCAGCTTTTCATCCACCAACACCCCTGAGCTGTCCTCCTCAGGGCTACTCTCAATCCATTCTCTGCCCAGCCTGTATTCTGCTTGGGACTGCCCAAACCAAGCTGCAGGACTTTGCACTTGGCCTTGTGAAATTCATCCATTATGGCTGTGAATGTGATATACGAGTACTGAGGGTATTTTGTTCAAGCCATCTATAACATAAGCAATATAAGCTTTAAAAGTTGTGTCTTGATTCACAAGGCCAACATCATTATGTGTGTGTAAGATGAACCTCACTTTAGATAGCTTTGTGCAAATTTTATAGGTTTCTCAGATTTCATTAACAGTTCAGAGGCCAAGTTGAACTTGAGAAAATCAAATTAAGGAAGAAAATTTTGTCATTGCTAAATGCATCTAATTTACGACAGAGCCTAAAAAGGTGATGAGTAAAATAACCTGGTCAAAGGGGATAGACTTAAAATATTTTTCTTCCATGCTCTTCCTCTCTACATGGAAAAAACTCTTCAGGTGTGTGGAGATAACCTGATTTTCCTTCAAAACTTTTTCAGCACTCTTTTACCTTGATGACTATGTAAACTATGTTGTGCTTGGACTCCTGGGAGTGCTGGTATGGCTACAACAATTGCCTATCATTTTGATGAGCCATTTTAAGAAATGTAATGTTTTGCAATCTGTAAGTTGGAAATTAATGACACCCAAAAGCTGGTGCAAAACCAGATGTTCAGATGCAGAAAAAATCGCCTTTGTGTGTTCACATGTCTTCAATTACATTTAATAATAGTTAAGAGAATCATTAAAAAGTGGTACCATTTTTCACAGCTAACATTAATTATTTAAGCTTTTAAAGAAGGCAATGCTTTTTGAAATTTTTTTTAAATTAATACTTATATATGTAGATGCATGTGTATTTACTTCTGCATACAAACAAACACACATTTTTCTATCTATCTATCTATCTATCTATCTATCTATCTATCTATCTCTCTCTCTCTCTCTCTCTCTCTCTCTCTCTCTCTCTCTTTCTCAACCCCTCTGATTTCCAGCCTGAAATCCCCAGAGGTATGGGGTTGGATGCAGTGATGATGAGATACAGCATCAATAGGGAGTTAGATTTGATCTGGGGAATATCATAAATTATTGATAATGAACCATTTAACTCATGATTAGAGGAAAATGTTCTGAAGAGAAGGAAGGATATATGTTTTGGTTGTCGGCTACAGTGCTAAATAACTATAAATAGTCTGTTCTCAAATGTTCCAGAGGTGCAATACATGCCTCTGAGATTAATTATCACTAAGTGATTGAGGAAATATCTCTGCAACTTCATGGTCATTCTTGTTTAAATGGTGGAGTTGATTGCATTGAGTGATGCTAAAGCAAGGGAAGAACTTGTTTAACCCGCTCAAGACAGCCCTGAGGTACATCATGAAGGGGCATAAGGATAGATCACCTAGCCAGCTAAGATTCTGTGGTATAAATAATATTTTAGCATTTTAAGTTACATTTTTCATTGAAATAAATGAGTTGTTCAAGGAAATTATTGAAGTCTGATGAATTCCTGCATAGTACAACCAAGATAAAATGGCTGTTACCAACTACACCCAGACTGAAGATGTATGTTCCCTCTGTCCACAAGCATTTTACCCTTTTTGCATAGACTTCTTACTGAAAAGAAACACCTCTCTTTATTGCAAGGTGTCTTCTTTGGTGAAGAAACAGGTGAAGCTGTAATTCACTAGAAAAAAGTAAAAAAAGTGCTCAGCTATGCCTGGTTTAGTGATATGTTGAAATAGATTTTTTCTTTCATAAAATGTACATTAATTCCTATGACAGCTGTGAAGGTAATAAATTTTCCTCTAGTAAAAATTGGCTAAAGAATTGCTCCACTGAAATTTGTGCTTGTGTACTAACCCCTAGATAATCTGTCTTTGCTGGTGGGTGAGAGAGTTGTGAAACTTCTCAGAAAATATTTTTTTAATCCATAGATTAACTGGGTTCTCAATCACCAGGATTAGATGTCAGGTTAAAATTAGTTCTCTAAATAACCTTCCTAGTCAGTGAGTATCAATTGGAACCTTCATGTTGTGAGTCAATAACCTATGAGAGAGACTAAACTTTTATACTGCTGAAATGAACTGGGTCTGGGCCACAGCTGGAAGAAGATCAAGTCCCATTTTACAGGATATTTCAGTGTTCTCCAATGCTTTTGCATCAGCTCTAAGAAAACACAATTACAGAAAAGAAAAATTAATTTCAGAAATCTCTTGCACACATGGATAAGAACTAGGCTTGTCCAGGTACCCCAGTACAAGCTGGGTAAAAATGAACAACTCATTTACTTTTAATTATCAAGAGGTCTTGTTACCAGTCTGTGGGCCTCTGGCACAACCCTTCCATGTGGGCTATCCAGAGTAGGATAAAACAGGTTCTAGACTTCCTGCTTTTATTCACTAATTAGCCTAATTGCATTATTCAGGTTGTCAAATATGATACAGAATACTCAAATAGATTTGCCATTTCCTGCAGGAATGTATGACCTCAGTACCTCTGATGTGCAGCAGAATCACAGGAGCAAGAATGACAAAGAATTTCTATTGTATTTGGCTAAAAGGAAACTTTTGGAACAAGTTTTTCAAGCTTCTTTGAATAGTTGAACCCAACTGTACAGACTTAATAGTCTGCTCCCACTCTCAGGCAATCCAAAATCCTTCCTGACACCTTTTTTATGTCAGTTTTTTTGGTGTTTTTATGGAAGTTACAAAATTCTGGGTTCCTTTTGAGAATACCAGCCCCAGAAATGATATTGCAATGCATGCCCTTGCTGATGGGTCCCTCCAGACCCAAATAACCAGGCATTCCCACAGAAAATGTTGTTTCCTTTCCATCTTAAACACTACAGAGTCTCTTCAACTTTTCAGAGACCCATTCTACTGATCTTATAGACAAGTATTCCAAAGTTAAGCCCACCTTTCCTGGACAAATTTGCCAAAGGGCATCTACAAATGCAGCTGATTGAAGTCACATTTTACACTTTAGATTTAGCCTGCCCTGTTTTTCGGCCAGGGCGTCACTGGGGGATATAATTGCCCTCTGGGTAAGTGCAAGTAAATATTGATCTTAGAATTCCTTGTTCATTCTTGATCACAAATTGCTGCCCTTTTTTTCCAGAGAAGTGTGTCAGTAATTTGCAAATAATTAATCAAAAGAGTTAAAACTTTCAGGAATGGACATGCCTCTGCATTTTCTGTATTCCTGGGATCCTAGAACGATCACTGCATTCTTCGAGCACTTTCCAATATTTACATTCAACTAGTAATGGAGAAATTACTCACAGACTAAGCAAAGACTTGCATACTAGCACTACACAGATAACAGATTATCCTCCCTTCATTACCATCACAGAATAACCCAGTGTTTGGAAGAGATTAACTCTTGAGCGAAGAATGACTTTTAAACCACACCTAAACAAGACTATTAGCTATGAAAGAAGGTTTTAAATATTTTTAAGTCATCAAGCAAAGGTGCTGGACAAGGAAGACACACCAGGATAGCACAAAAATCTCAGAAGCACAATTGAGCTATCAATTGGCAGGCATTCACTTCCCAATATATATGTTTGGAAATGTAATAAAAATAATTTAGCAAAACCACACTGCGAGGAGTATTTGTGCTCTGTTCTACTGATGTGTATTTATTAGACACAGTGTCTGCACAATGCTTCCAGGGGGTAATTAGGATACTCCTCAGGTAGGTATGACTTTTTTATAGGCCTGTGAGACTGGGTTTATCCAGTTTTGGTACATGAAAGGTCTCTGTAGTGGTGTAGGCTCCTCTGTTAGGAGTGATCAGACAGAAATTAACATGCAGGTAATGAGTCCATAGTCAGTCACCTTGAAGCCAGTGCAAAGTAACTATTTCTATTTTGATGCCTTTTCTGTAATATTTCCAGAACAGGAATCTATACCAACATCAGGAATCAATTTTTTTCTATTTTAGCTTTTGAAAGCTGGAGAGCTCTGATTTGAGATATTTAAACCTATAAGGCAGATTAATTTGTTTGAATGTACCTATCCAGTACCACATTAGGATCATGTAGAACCCACTCAGAGCTCATCTGGTTATTTTAGATACCAAGCTAAAAGGTCTCTAGATACAAACTCCTGAGGAGAACTGTGTCTTTCAGTAGAAACTGAGGGATGGGAAAGATTCCAGTCACCTAAGATATGACAAGTAATAATTTGCCAGCTGAATCCTATCACTCGTGATCCAGACACAGATCCTTTTCCACTCTGTACTTTACTTAAAGGGGCTATTTTCTGATCTCTAGGGTATTCCATCCAGCCTGCACCTAGTCATTCCTATTGCTGTAAGATCTCTGAGGCAGATTCATGTACCTGACAGAGCATGGGATTGCTCAGTTGGTAAGAGGAAGCCAGGCATGGCTGTCATGGAATGGGATGCCTTTGTCTCACAGTGGAATCTAGGTGAGACCTCCATTAGCTAAAAAATTAATTTAAAAACCTGCCCCTCAAGTAGCTGCTTGTGTGTGAATAGATATATATGGAAATTCTATCAGATATTGACCCCATTCTAATCAGGAGTCTGTAGAGAAAAAAAAAAAAAAAGACAATCTCTTCAGACTCAGAGAAAAAGATCTATTTGTCCAAAGAGAAGATTCATCCCAGATCCTAGTTTAAGAGAAAGAAGTCATCTGAAGTTACCTTTTTTTCCTAAGATTATCTATTTTTAATTGTTTTCTTGGAATCCAAACTGTTTAGTTTGTAGTATCTTAAAATCAATAGTATATTCATGCTCTGAATGTGCCATAGTTATGTGAAAGAGATCAGCCAGAAGAGATGTTGATGAATGTGTTTTATAATAGTTGATAAAATACATACATAACACATCAATAAAATATATATCATTGTACCTTCTTGTAGATTTTATAAAAGTCTCAGAAAAAAATGCAAGGTACCACCTTTATCTCTTTGTTACAGAGTCTCTAAATAGATGAACTTGCAAGATTTTATTGTTTTGATTCAATCTTTGCTGAACTTTCCACTGACTTAGTGGGTTCTGGATCCTATCTTAGTGGAAGATTAAACAGCCTTCTAGAGGGCATGGGGAAAAAAATACCAAAAGGAAAAATAAAAATAAAAATATCAAGAAAATTAATTTGGAAGAAGGCAAGCAGTTTTCAAAGTTACAGTAAAGTATGGTGTTATCAATTGTTTGATTACAAAAACTAGGATATATTAAGCTGTAAGCTTACTTTCTACACATATATTTAGGTATTTAGGTGTAGTAACATCTGAAGTAGATCCCTCAAGCAGAGCAGGGGATAAGTGATGAGATACTGAAATTTTGTAAGAAGCCTTGCTGGAGATATAAGGAAAGCAAATTAAGCGAGACTCAGTATGACTGTAGGAATCAGTATGGCCTTTGCAGTATGGCCTTTTCTGGAGAAGCTTTTGAGACTGGCAGATTTCCTTTTCAGGGGTCAAACACTCAAATTTGAAATCAGCAAAGTGAACCACATCTCTGCATATTTAATTGATGGCCCAGAAAGCCTGACAGTGTTAGATAACATGAGGCAGAAAATATATCTCATGAATGCATGACTGAAAAATGCAAAACTGAGCTGCCAGGTGCTGGAGCACTGATTGTCTCTGAAGAGCTTCTTCAGAGTTCAAAGCATTTGTTTCAAAAGTTGCTAAAGCAAGGTTCTTCTCTTCAGGACATTGTCTGCTTTGATGTCACCTGGCTGTCCTGCCTGCTTGCCCACAGGATGTGCCTTACCACAGACCCAGCCTGGTGCACTCCTCCCACAACAGAAAGCACTGTGTGTATTCCCCACACCCCCTTGGGACTGGGAATCTCAGACAGGACAAAACTCCCCTTTGTGAGGGCACAAACACAGTTTCTGTATCTGCAGTGGGAGGAGTGCACACTGGGTCCCATTTCAGTAGCTGTTCATCATCTTCCATCTAATCCCCCCCATTAATTTCCTTTCCTATTTTACACTGAATCAGCAGACAGAGGCAGGTACCATCCTCAAGAGCATTTCAAGAGCAATAATCAGTTTTCCTGCAAAGGGTCAGTGCTGATGTGACACATAAAGGTCCTTGAGCTCATCATTTACACACTTTATCCTTTCAGCTGAGCAACCAGGCTGTTCAATAAACTGGCTGCTCTACCTGGAGGGAAGGCACAAAGCTGGCATCAGGCAGAGAGCACACAATGCCCTGCTAATGCATCACACTACCATCTACCCCTGACAATGCTCTTTCATAATGAACTGGATGAGAGGATTTGCAAATGCCACTTCCAATTACAAATAACACTTCTGCAAAGGCAAAGGAGTGAGGTAATGAATGTAATTCTAATCGGGCTGGAGCTGCTGCCTCATTAGTACACATTCTGTGATTAATATGCCTTTATGACCTGTGCTTATACACCTTCAACTCTTCCTTCTGGATCAAAGGAAACCCCATTCCCACAAGAAGCACTGATAGTTCTTCAGGGATGCAAGATTAACTCATAGTGAGATGAATCATATTTTGTCTTTGAGATACAGTTGTACAGAAAAATGGGGTGCAGTCACTTTAAAGGAAGATTTGACAGAGATAAAAAGCACAGAGTCCAATATTTTCAGAAAAATCACCTTTTACATCAAATTTCTAAATTTAGGATTAAAAATGTAAAAACATTTTTCCCCTTACATTTCAGAAGGCAAGGAAGCTGTTTCTTAAGAAAAAACTAGAAATTAGGGAGATTTCTAATCACTTCCAAACTTCACACTTGGAATGGTGCTTTTATAATAAGTAATCCTTCAGGGCTGGACTTCAACAATGCTAATGTCTCATAATGCCAGATAAAATGCAGTGCTGAACACTCAGATGTGACTTTCATGACAGAAACAGAGAAATTAATTCATGTTTTCATTCTCATTTCTTCCCAGGCTTGCAGTGGAGAGGGACTTTCACCTCCAGATGACAACTGAGGATCAGCTTCACTAAAGTAATTGAAGGGTTCCCCTTTGACTTGGTAGAAGACCAGGTTTTTCATGTCCATATAAGAGCATTTCAAAAGCCAGCCCACATCACAGCAAATCAGGAGTGACATTAAGAAGAGAGAAAAAAGTAACTCAGCAAGTGAGGAATGAATCAGATTTCCTTTAAAAGATGTATAAAATGACTGAGGTTTTCTTAAGCCACAAAGCTCCTGAAATTTTATTTAACAGATAAAACACAAACTGATGATATCTGAATGCTTAGTAAACCCCTAAGCTCCTGTTTTGTGCTCAAGTTGGCATGTTTTTCACTACCCCAAGGTAAACCTTCAGGTACCAACACCTTCAGTGATCTCGGTGTGCCTTGCAATCAAAATGCTGCCTGCCAGACCATTTCTTCCACTAAGCTTTTCAATTTGTCTCATTGTCTTCAGCAATGTTTGTAGCTCAGTGGAAGACAATCAGCTTTAAAATAAACAATGGATCAGTGAGGTGACTTAGCCAGATTTTAACTTCTTCTCTTGTGTCTCCATCCTCCATGGATTAACCAGTTCTGTGTCTCATTCAGGAAGCTGTCCTGTGTCACCCCCCCAGACACAGCCAAGCCATCTGACATTTCACAGGAAATTTCATTGTCAGTAGTTGAAAAGGGGGACCTTGCACACTCTCAGACTTCAGACTGCCTCGAGGTAGCTTTTCTGCCCACATATTTTGCTAGTGATAAAGTTTTCCTATAACTCCTTAATATTTAAACAGCTAAACACAAGAAGTGAGTGAGGAGCAGAATGACTGCTCACCCAAGACAGACAGACAACTATAAACAGCAGGATTAGCTTAAAGATCTCTTACTTCTTAGCAGAATACCATATATAACATCTTTTAACATACTCATCATAAGAATAAACGCTTTAACTTAACCCTCTTTGAAGATTTGAGGGTTTCTTCATGCTGGTTGCTAGTTTTACATTAGGAACTTAATCACTGTGCAGGTAGAATTAGTTTCATCAAACCAGTATGTGAAAAGGGATTTTAAACAAATGTGGCTTATATTGAAAGACTGAGTATCAGTTACCTCAGCCTTGAAGATAAACAAGGTCTTGTTAGGTTGTGATAGGATTACCTGCTTGTATCATTAAAACAACTCTAATTTCTGCCACAGCCTTTTCAAGCCTTTGAACACTGACATTGATTCATTAAGGTTTTTTTCCATTCCACCCACGAATTATATTTCCCAGTAGAATTTGAAGCAACATTCATTACAAAAGTGAGATTTCTACAGTGAGATATAATTGTCAGTACTGAAGTGCACATTATAAGATCATGCACAACATACTCTGTTGACATATTATGCAAAACAAATTCTTGATCTCTTTTGCAATTATTATTTCATCCCCCAAAAATTTAAACTACCTCTATTCCAAGAAGTTAAATATATCTGGATTGTTCTATAGAATTGGAGCATGGAAAAACCTACATTAGCAGAATCATAGAATGATTTGTGTTGGAAGGGATCTTAAAGATCATCTCATTCCAATCCCCTGCCATAGGCAGGGACACTTTCCACTAGACCAGGTTGCTCAGAGCCCCATCCAGTCTGGCCTGGAACACCTTTAGGGATGGGACATTTCGACTTACTCTAGTGTCTCACTACTCTCACAGGAAAGGATTTCTTCCTAATGTCTAATCTAAACCTACTCTCTTTCAGTTTAAATTCAACCCCTCCTGTGCTATCTTTACCTGCCCTTCTTAAAAGTTGCTCTCCAGTCTTTTTGTAGGCCCATTTAGGTACTGGAGGAGGCAATGTTCAATATTAACCAACCTTCATGGGCCCCCTCTTCCCTCCAGGGCTTCATCCCATGGCACTCTACCAAGTAGATCTCTCTAGAGGCCAAAGTGTACTCTCCTGAGATCCAGGGCAGTAAGCTTGTTGTGCACTTACCTTGCTGCCCCAGGGATCCTGACTCCACCATTTCAGGGTCACTGCAACCAAGGCTGCCCTGGAGCTTCACATTCCCCATCAACCCCTACTTTTTACTGAGAGCAAGGTCCAGCATAGCACCTCTCCTCATAGCTCCTCTATTAGTTGGAGAAGGCAGCTGTCACCAACATTTCCTAGGAACCTGCTGGATTGCTTATGCCCTCCTGTGTTGTCCCTCCAACAGATATTGGTGTGGAGTCCCCCGGGAGGAAGGGGCTTGGAAATGTGTTGTCAGTCTTGTCTGTCTCTGCAGGGTCTCATCCCCTCAGTCTTCCTGGCTGGGTGACCTGCAGTGGGTCCATGTTATAGTGTCACTTGTCCCTGCCCTCCCTTTAATCCCAATCCAGGAGTTCTCAGTCAGTTCCTCCTCCATCCCCAGGTGGAGCTCTGTGCACTCTGACTGGCCATTGATGTAGAGGGTGTCACCCCTCCCTGTGTCCCTGCCTGTCCTATCCAAAGAGCTTGGATCCTTCCACTCCAACCCTCCAGTCACAGGAGCCATCCCACCACATCCCTGAGATGCCAGTAAATCACAGCCATCCAGGCAGGTGCACACCTCCAACTGCTTTTATTTATTCCTCATGGTGAGTGTGTGTGTGAGATAGAGGCACAATGCAATTCAAGCTGGGCTCTCAGTGAAGCCAAATTACTGGTTGGAGTAGCCAAAATTCCTTTGTGCTGCCCTCCAGGTGCTCTTCTGCTGACCTTTGATCCCTCTCCAGGCTCTGGGAATCTCTTGCTGGCCGCAAACTGGAGGGTATGGGATAGAATTAGGTTCACATTATTATACTCTATCAAATCCAGGCAGTGACATCTAAGGTTCCTGTTAGGAATGGGTCTCATCTACCTGGTGGTCTGTGTCTCCAGCCCTGAGTGCAGCCCCTCTGGGGCCATTCTGGCAATCTGGCAGCAGAGACAATGACTTTCATTAGCTACAAAAGCTCCCTGCCAGCACTGAATTTAATAATAGAGACACAGCCTCAAGTTTCAAACAAAGACAAGAAGAAAACAGGCTTTCTGGTGGATATAGATGTTCTCCACAGGTAGAAGCTCTTTTGGTAGCAGGTAACTATTGATACTGTTAACTCAGTGTAGTCACTTGTGCAATTCAATTAACATTTCATTTGCCTACTTTCATCTAAGAGAGAGGATAAAGAGATTTCAGATGGATCCTACTCCCCAGGAAATATTTTTATGACTACCAGTGAGAAGTTTCTGGGACTCAGGATAGGTTTCAATACATTTTTTGGCATTGTTAGACATATATCCACAGGCAGAAACAGGAATGATCCCATCCTGGTACCCACTCTGGCATGTATGAACAACCCTTCCTCCAGTGCATGTGCATGTCCAGAGCTTCCAGGCTGAAAACCTCTGTAGAGTTTCCTCATATGGAGGCACCCTGCAACCCTTGTAAAGCTGCCAGGGACAGAGCACATCCCTGCACATCAGAGCCCTGTGGAGCCACAAGTTCAACTGGGATTTTTTCTCTATTCAGAACCTCTGATCTTCCATCATTTTTGGCAGTTTGTCAACAAGTTCAACTGGGATTTTTTCTCTATTCAGAACCTCTGATCTTCCATCATTTTTGGCAGTTTGTCACTTTCTCTGAATAAAGCTGCATCAAAGCCCATCTTCACATTGTCTGGCTGCAGAGAAGGAGAGTAGAAGATGGTGCTTCACTTCCATCTCAGTTCCTTAGGGCTGGTTGTAACAAAGAAAGAGAGAGGAAATGTCACCATCTGCTTTGCTCCCAGTCCTGTCTCCTGTCTCAGTCAACATGCTACACCCTGCCTTTACTGCTGCCTTGAACTTTTGGCTGTCTCTGGATATTTTTCAGAAGGGCCAGAAGAGCTCAGCCTGTTCAATGACTTTCACAGCTACAGAAAATTGCTTCCTTCCTTCTAAAAGGGGAGGGAGATTGCTGACAATAAGAGCCTGATGGAGAGACAGAGGCTTCAGCCAGCTCCTAAAATGCTGTTTATTGCATAGAGGAGGTAACAGCAGTTAAGGATCGTGGGTGAGCCTATAGCTGCTGGCTATTGGCAAGCTGTGTGTCCTGAACCCCTCTAGTTCTGGTTACAATGCATTATATACTTTTCATTACAGAGCATCTTAACACATGACTACCAATCAACATCATACACAACACCTTTTACATTGACATATAACCTATCAAAACTGCTGAATTACCATATTATGTTAGTGACTAGCCAATCATTGGAGTTAGTAGTTACATGTTAAACTTTGGGACTTGTTCTGCAGTGGAAATTTCTGAGATCTTTTCTCTACTTGCAACGTTGCCTTTCTTGTTTGCCTGTGAAAATCCTTTTGTTTGGTAAAAACATCTTTTGTTTGAGGTGGATTTATCCTTTGCTCTAAGCCATAAAAGCCCCTTCCAACTCACTTGCTCTTTGTCTTCTAGTTACCCAGTAAGACTGGCTCAGCAATTCTTTTCTTCTTTATCAAAACTTGCTTTCATTCCTATAGAACGTTCTGTATATCAGCAAAACTCCTCTGTTAAATTCTCGTCCTTCCCAACAAATGACCAAAGAATACAGCAAGCTATCACAGGCTTTTTGCAGAAGTCTCAATGATCTTCCCCTGCCCCAGTCCCTGAAAAAAAAAAATAAAAGGACAGTATTGGCAAAGCTGCGTATGCATACAAATGTATGTATCAAGTGTTTCCGAGTAACTCGGGAACCAATGACTTTAGGACTAGCTGTAATTTTCTCAGCAGAAGCATACATAAAAATGAGGGTTCATTTATGACAGGAGCTGGAGCCAGGAATCATAATTACTCTGATGAACCTGAAAATTTGTAGCTGATACAGAAACCATTAGTGGAGTCCTACATAAAAGCTTACACCCATGCGAGGGAAGCTTTTTTCTACATTCTAGTGTATACCTAAATTTCTCTGTTTCTCTCTCTCATACATTCATTTTTATGAAGACAAGAAAATAATTAATAGGCAATTGCATTACCTAGGAAAGACATTCTACTGTTGGACATGTTTATGGAAATGAGGAACAAACAATTTATCATCAGTTTTATGGTAGTAATAAAAAATATTTATCTGCCTGGAAGGATTTGCATGAACTTTGATATCTGATTAATAGTAAGAGTTGTTAATATTAAAATGAGAGCAAAATGTTCTGATTAGTTCTTACCACAGCAAACCTACAGATCTGCTCCTACGGATGTGTGTATTCTGAATTTAGAGGAGATACCAGTATCCAGCTCAAAAAAATATTTTAGGAAAGGAAAGGTCACTGTGAACTCTAACTTTATGCTCAATGTGAGGAATTATTGGCATGGGCAGCAACCACTTAACCTTCTAACTTTTATTTCTGGTCACAAACATTAATGGGTTTCTCTTAACCCCTGTGTGAGAAAGGTCAGCATTATTCCAGTTTCAAAGATGAGGAATTGTGCAGAAAAAAAGCAAATGCAAGGATTTTTTATGCTTTTGAACCTTAGTTGAGCTGCTAAATTATAATTGACTTGGCTCCCATGCCTCAGACCCGTGTTACACGGGTATGAACTACAAGTTATTCCCTTGCAGGAGGTCACAGTGACCTGGAACGGGGACTCTGTTGGGATGCTGGATCCAGTGTGAAGTAGGTGCTGAATTCATACAGGGCTGAGGACAGAAAGAGGCCTTAAACCTTCCCCAGCTTCGTCTTTGCCTCCTTCCCAGCTGGGTGCATTGTGTTTGTTTTTGGGAATTTCTGTCCCAGACCTGCTGTCTGTGCTCACCTGCAGTGCCTCCTCTGAACCAGCAGCACTTCTGTGTGTGCCAGAGAGCAGCAAAAGCCACTGAAGCCTGGGGAAGGATGGGTGGCCTTGTACACAGTGACAGAGATCTGAGTTCCTTTCTGCTTATCCAGATTTTGGGCAAGATCCCTAATTGGCCTTGATTACCTGTGTAAAATGAAGTACTGAATCTTATACTCTCAATTAGGAGTTTCTCTGAAAACCGGGCTGTATTAAACACTTTGTTCAACAAAATCTGAACAAGAATAGTAGAGATTTGGGGCTGCTTTCTATCCCAGTTTTCCTTTCAGTCCACAACAGATGTATCCGGGTTGGCAATCTGAAGAAACTCCTTTACGTCTGGATGGGATGCTTTAAAATATGCTTTTGTTTTGGGCACCAGCTCACATCCAAGAGATCCTTCACCCTCCATTTCATACTTACAAAAACAGAATAATAAGGAAGCAGGAAATTAGCCTAGAATAAAAGATTTTGTGTGTTTGAGTACAATTTCTTGCATTCAAAAATTTTATGGTCAAGAAATACATAGAAGACTGACCATGTGACATCACTGAAGTTCTCTTACATCTTGGTCATTCCTATTTGAGGATTAACATCGTGTGATGGAAGACCTCTGCTTCTGTCCTGTAGGCTTGTCCTGTGACAAGATGTTTAATAACATCAACAAAGAGAGCCTACAGGTCACATGGAGGTAAATGCAGCTTTAATGCCTCCTACACAGCAGAAACTTTTCCAGATGAAGAGAATCTCACAAAATCTCTGCTATAGATTTAGACAGCTGGCACTGGCATGGGCAATTTTAAAGTCAGTAGGGATCATCTTTGAGCTTCTGTGGATTGAAAGAGCTCCCTTGTCCTTGGTGAAGGATTTGGGCATTTCTTCTTACTTTCTTGTCCATAAATTACATATCCCATTTTGATGACTGGCTCACATGTCTGCAGCTGAGCCAGTCCATCCTAAAAGCAGGACCTTTAGTCCTACTCCTGTACTGACATCTGGACATTGACTTCAATGTTTTATCATAAATTCCCTTTATTTGCACAAGTTAACTCAAAAAAATATGATCCTGGGGTAGTTTCTTCTGGTGATTTTCTTTTGCAGGAAGATGTAGGCAGCAAGTGTAGATTTCTACTCCAGACAACTTCATGACTAATCAGAATTGTTTGCAGAGACAGGAGCTCACTCATAATCCAATGTTTTCCAGGCTTGTTTTCTGTTCTTGCAGGTACCCTCTTGTCATTTGAAATTCTGCTTCCCACCTCCTGGAAGAGCAGACAGCACAGATATGATCATGCCTCAGTGACAGTGAATTTGAATATAGTGACCTGGTTAAGGCAGAAAGTTTCTTGAAACAGCTGAAAACAATTGAGACAGAGAATTAAAGACCAGTCAGGCTAGCTTGAATTTCTAGAAAAGCTATTAGAATTGATAATCAAGCTACTGGAAAGCACTTGGAATTTAAAACAATGCTGTGACTGTATAGAAATGTTGCAGTTAGAGCACTATTTTAAATAAACTGCAGTCACACACAGGTCAGTGTTAGCACTAAATATCTCTGGAGACTGCTTTGCAATTTGAAAATAAACCCAAGCCGAACCTCCAAATTCTCAGAGCAATTATATTCATTTTTGCTTTTTTTCAAGTGTAAAACTCCTAACAAATTGAATTAATTCTAGAAATGCTTATATGAAACATGTAAAGCTCAGAGGAAAACAAATCTTTCAAGTAGTGAAGTAGAAATCAAGTGTAAGTTGCCAGGTTTTTTCAGGAGAGGAAAGATCTACACAATAAATTCCATCAGCTGAGAACTGCACCCCTTGGTCCCACCCATCACACATATGTTTTCAATGACTCCAATGACTTTTATGTGATCATAAAATTGTAGAGAATTACTAGCAGTGCACATATTAAACTTCAGTATTTGCATGCACATATCAGTGGAGATGAGAACCTGCTTGTCATTCACTTCTGCCATTTTGCCAATGCTGAAACAGATTTGTTTGAAGAGTTCAGAAAATGCATGGAAGTGGGTAAGGAAAGATTTCAATTTTACTTCACCCAAATACGGCAACACATGGCACTTCTTCTGGGAAGAAAAATACTGTTTTATTTTGGTTTTAGGTTTAAAGTTACTTATGTGTCTTGGCAGAAAGATTCATCTGACAGGTAATGATGTGATGAAGGTCTGACATGTTCTAAATCCTCCTATCGGCTGCCTCAGCAAAATGGGAGAATGTATATTAAACCGCAGCTTGGCAATTTATGTGATGACAAAGAAAGCCACAGAAAGCAAATGATTCATTGCACTATGATTGTCTATCAGAATGAACAGTACTGAAAGCCTTGGAAATGAAAAGAATGTCTCCTGACATGTCAGAAGACAAGGACAGCTCTCTGAATGCCCAAAGACATGTCCAATAGCAAATAAACAGGTCCAGGTCTCAGGGTCAAGAACTGGGCCATGATTATTCATCTTGTTTAGTTGTTATTGTGCTCCCCA
The DNA here is from genome assembly GCA_013397375.1 of Toxostoma redivivum. Classification (NCBI taxonomy): domain Eukaryota; kingdom Metazoa; phylum Chordata; class Aves; order Passeriformes; family Mimidae; genus Toxostoma; species Toxostoma redivivum. The sequence goes on along the minus strand of VXBI01006378.1, from coordinate 69,889 downwards.
GGCTGTATTTCCACAGGGTCAACCAGAACAAATGCCTGGAACAATGTGAAAAGCAGGATGTGCAAGGAGCCATTCCCAGAAGACGGACTGGTTGTAGCCACCCTGTTTTTGAGGGAAAGGTTTGCTGTAGGAGCACTTTTATTTACTAGTCTAAGTGCCTCAGCAACCAAGAAATTGGGTAAAGACTGGGACTGTCTTAGAAATGTATTTCAACTCATCTACAGATGGTGGAGAAAGCATGGGTTTTGCCTTATTATTCTATCTGTCTTTCATTTCATAATGAAGATGCTTTCAGGGCAGTGTGAATTGGTGATTTAGATTGCTTCTTTCATTTACAACAGCTAAGGATTCATAATGAAAAAGAATTACATGAGTTCTTTTTTTTTGTTATTTGATTCATCTGAGCCTAGTCTGCAGATCACAGGAAAATATACTGTGACCCTTTTTACCACTCCTCTCTTAATTTCACAGTTTACTAATTTTCCTAACTATCAGAAAGAACAGAATTATTAAGGAGTGCTCTGTAATTTCTGAAGTATCCATGCTGAAAATGCATAGATGATGATTATCATCAACAACTCCTCCTGCAGAAGCTGTCACAGAGTGTCTTTATAAAATGTCTTGATGGAAGAAGCCTGTTCAATAGAAACCTGAAACTCACTGATAAGTATTCAAAGGGATTTTTCAGTCAAAAATATCTGTTTTCTTTTCAATCACCATATTGTTTTATTACTTAGAAAATATGACCAGTATTAACTGAATATGCCTTTTATATAAATGAAATTAAAGCCTGTCTTACAGTGTGACTGCATACAATTGATATGGAAAGACCAAGTGCACAATGATTAGATGTAGGGGAGATGGAGCCAGACTCTTTCTCAGAGGTATTCAGTGAAAGATGAGACAGTGGTCACAGATTGCACCAGGAGAAATTCTGAGTGCAACAAGGGAAAAAAAGTCAAAATTAACATGTTCAAACACAGATATCATAATTATCCTGAGAATCTCTTGTTGAGGCATATCTCTCCTCGGTGATATTAAAAACTTGATTGGAGAAGGTCCAGGGAAAACTAAGGCAATTTTGGAGTTGGCATCAGCCTGCATAGGGTATTAAATCCAATGAGCTCCCAAAATCCTTTCCAACATTTTTTTCTATGGTTTTTGATCCAAAAATACACTAATTTTAAGATGTGACTAGAACAAATTTATAAAAAGTTAATACGACAATTTTCCATAAATCAAAACAGTAAATATTATAGAAATCTGAGATCTCTACTTGTGCCTCCAGTGCACTACTAACTGCCCAGACACACCAAGGATGATCTGTGCTCCAAACTCACAAGTTGTCACTCACTCAAATATAGCCACCTATAGAGTGATCTTTATTGAATGTAGGGACATAGGACATAAATATCTTCATGTGTAAATATCTTCAAGTAATCTTAGATTTAACAGTGTAAGCAGATCTGATTGCTGAAGCTAAAAGAGTTTAGCGGGGGACCCTTTTCATTCTGTGGTGGAAATCTTATTTTTTTCAGGTGAATCATTCTAAACTTCACTGACAGAGTGCTGCCTGACTATCCTGTGAGGTTCGATGAGGATATGTTCTAAGTGCATAATGTTGAGATGAATCTTGTCCAAAGCACTTTACAAAAGAGTTTAACATCATTGTGACTAATTTCCATTCTACAAATAGGAAAAATGGCACTTAAGGTGGTTATGTGGCTCTCTCAGATCATATGCAAATCATGTGAGAATGTGACTCAAAATTTTCAGCACCCAGTTAACCATGCCCTCCCATAGATTGCACAGTTGAATAATACCAGAACTACAGCAAGGAGAGACAAGCTTTTATTAAATGCCATCTATTGCTCATTATGCTAATTAAAATCTGGAAGGTTGTGCAGGACTTGGCTATGATTTAGAAGCAGACTGTGTTCATATATGGTAGGCTGATAACACTGGCAGGCAGGAGCAATAACATATATATTGGTTGTTAGAAAAATCTGTGGATTTGGGGGTTTTAAGGAGGTATATAAAAACATAAACTTCTGTTTGGTATTAAAATTGTATTTTAGTATGAAAATTGTAGAAGAAAAGATTTGCAGGAAAAAAACCCGCATTAAAATTTAAAGTTTAAGAAAGCCTATTCCTGAAATCCTTTCTACTCAGCATCACTATTCACTGTGTTTAAATAAAGCTTCTGTGTGATGTAGGTGACAAACCACCCTGGACAGGAAGGAGCAGGGAATACATGGAATAGTCCACTACCACACTGCCAGCTTTTACAAAAATATCTTTTGTGTCACAGATTCTTCCAGGTTCAACAACATTTACCTGGGTGTTAGGCAACCCCTGACCTGGGCAAATCACAGTGCCTGAAGCTCTAAGATTAACATCCACTTTGTTCCCAGGCTCCTTTATAAAATGATATTAAAAATGTATGGCTTGTTCTGCCTTCCCTTATTGCTCTATAGATGTCAGGGTCTTTGATCAACTGCAGTGGCATGAGTAGGATTTACTTGTATTATAAAATTAATGAGTTTTTACTTATACTGAGGCAACACAGCAACAGTACTAAAAATCTCACAGTTTCAACATACATTAACTAATACTGAGGTTTCAAGGCTCCTTAGAGAGCAGATCCAATACTCAGGATTCAAACTTGACAACCTGTTTAAATCAAACTCTCAGTCTGGCATGCAAGCAGATAAGCTTTCTATTTGGCCTGCCCTGGAGAGGAGAGCTAGTTCTTTATCCACAGGAATAACACGAGCTGGGTTTGGGTCTTAAATCAATGCAAATTCCTTGGCAGGTTGTATCTAGGTCTACATTTCTCATCATAACTTCTATCTAGAAATACAAGGAAAAGAAAAGAAAACTACAAGAATCCAGGTGAAACAAGATAAAAAAATACTGCCTATTAGACTTCTGCTCCACTTTGTTTTGCTGGTCCCTGTGGTGGATTCACCTTGGCTGAGTGGCAGGTGTCCACCAAACCTCTCTATCACTGCCCCTGCAATATAACAAAAGGTTCATGAGCTGAGGCAAGGAAGATCACTGACTCATCACCATCATGGGCTAAACAGACCTTACTTGAGGAAATTGGAGATCTGAGAAACCAACATTTTCTGGGCACAATGGAAACTTTAAATATGTTTCCTACAGATTGGCACATAAGGACACACAGGTTTATTTTACTTCCATTGAGTTGCCAACAACACAGATTGCCTCTCTTCACTGTGGGATCCTTTGCAGGTAGAAGATTAACTTGAGATCTACCTACAGAGAGGAGCAAGAGTTACTATAGTGACAAGTTGAAGAGGGAAGTAAGAGAAAAAGGAAAGCCTGGGAGTTTATCCAATCCACATGTCCTGCAATATATGGAGCACTACTGTTTTTATAAAGAAAAGCTCTTACATCCTAGGTGTTATGAGACTCCAAGAAGATAGAATCTGAATATCCAGGTCTTGAAGTTGTCCCCCAAACTCTAGAAGTTTAAGTGTTCCTTCATTTGGTTTGTTAAATACTTTTGCGAGACAGTACTGTCATTAATAATCAAGGAAATCAGATAAGTAGGGATATAATCATAGAACTCCAAATCCTTCTTGGGTATATCAGAGGTAATGGAAAGATAATTCACAAAGATTAGAAACAGATGAAAGTGAGGCTTAGAACTGATTGGAGGATATTCTTTTCCCATCATGTCTGTTAATCCCTGTCTCAAAAATAATCAAATCTTCACTTAAATAGACAAAAATCTTCAGAGTTTTTGTGCTTACCCAAAAGAGGATATTCTGCAAACCCCAGATGTTTTCCTTGCACACAGATCCTTAAGTTTTGTAAAATTTAAAAATGTAAATTAAAAAAAAAAATCAAAAGCATGAATAGCTCTGTTGAAGTGAAGAATATCACTTGAAGAAGCTAAAGACATGAAAATGTTGGTCAGTAGTGAAGGGTACGTTCTCTGCATTGACACACCTGGTCTGCTCTTTGCTGAGAAAATCTATACAAGGTTACATTGCAAAGTTACATACACAAACTGTCCCAAACTATCAAAAGTGTGCAAACAGAAGTATTTCCATAATGATTTTTGTCCATAATGCGAAGCAAATACTTTGAAGTTTCTTTAGGGGAAAAAATAATTGAAAACCAAAAATGGATGGGAAAATAAATTTGGAAGTAATTTGGAACTCAGTTCTTTGTATCATCCTGGTTGGAATGAATACTGAGAAACAGTAAATATATGGAGTGAAGAAAGAAGAATTATACACAGGGAGGCAAGAATGGCATCAATGTGAGTCAATTACAAAAGTTCCAGGGGAATCTTCCTGACAGCCAGACTTATTCATCTGTTACTGAGCTCCAAATAAAGCTCTATTCTGGAGTCTATCTCAGCTGTGATAGATATTTCCTGTGAATGTTCATCTCTTCCATGGAAGTGAAGGCCATCTTAAGTAATACTTTTCCCTAGTTCATTGATGCACACTGGTCAAAACCATTGTGATATTTAAGCCAAAGTCATGAGACCAGAATTTTACACGTTTCACCATTCCAGGGCTGCACAACCAAAAGCTGTTTCAGCTCAAGATGCCATAACCAACTTGGTCCACTGAGCTGATTGAGGGATGGAGCACCTCTCCTATAATGAAAGGTTGAGAGTATTGGGATTGTTCAGCATGGGAAACAGAAGGGGTGACCTAATAATGGCCTTTCAGTATCTGAAGGGAGCCTACAAGAAAGATGGAGAGGAACTTTTTACATGAGCATGAAGTGACAGGACAAGGGGCAGTGGCTTCAAATTTAGGGGAGGTTTAGATTAGATATCAGGAAGAAATTATTTCCTGTGAGAGTGGTGAGAGACAGGAACATGTTGTCCAAAGAAGCTGCCCCATCCCTGGAAGTGTTCATGGCCAGGCTGCATGGGGCATTGACAACCCTGGTCGTGTGGAAGATGTCCCTGCCCACGGCAGGAGGTTGGAACTAAATTGTCTTTAAGATGTCTCCCAACCCAAGCCATTCTATGACTCTATGATTCTATGATTCTATGATTGACTCTATGATTCTATGACACTCTGACTCTATGATTCTATGATTCCATTATTCTATGATTCTGTATTCTATAACTTTGGATGTAGAATAGGTGATTTCTGTATTAAACTGGACAGTTATATTTAACCTGAGGGAAGGCCATACTCTTGTTGAGGAACCCTGTTTTAAAGTGTCACAATTTACGAGAGAATGAAAACAACAATCCTTGAAGTGCTTTGATTTCAGTTGCTCTCTGCCCCATGACAATAGCAAGTTAAGCAGATAAACCCTACAGCAAATGTATTTAAATCAACTGAAACAGAAAAGAATAACTTCATAGGCTTCAACTCAGTCCTAGAAAACTCCTACTGCCTCATAAGGGACCATAGCCCAATTTCAGCTTGAAGGTTGCTTTTGTTTTGCCTCCTGGCTCAGAACTGTCTCAGGCAGCTCTGTTCTTTTTGTGAGCAAATGCCTAACTGTACTTTCTCTCTATAAAAAAATGAAGATAATTTATCATTATCTCACTAAGGCTTTGAAAGGCTCAGTGCCCAATATTGTCTCTGACTGAAAGCTCATGAATTCAGAAGATTGATGTTGGCACAATCGTGTATCTTCCCTTTTAAGTCAAATATTTTCCCATAAATATTTTGAAGAGTGTCATGCCTAACTAGGTTTTAGAAATTAAACTAAAGGGTGAAGCATTTAGAAAATGTCTATTTTAACATTTTTGATTGCCATATTTTAATCATGACATTTAAAAGTTTCTGAAATGAAACTTGTTAAATTTTGCTAAATATATTTGGGTTAAGATCAGAAAGAAATATTGGATAGCTGCACTGAAGTATTCTACAATTATGGGGGGGGATGGGGGTAGGAAACACCAAAACTTAAAACCATAGACCCAAAACCCAATATCTGAACTTGTATTTCTGATAGAAAGACACATTATTTGGTTTTCATCTCAAAGGAATCATTGGAGGTCCTAACTCCTTCACAAGCCTTAAAATTAAGAAATCTTAGTTTCCCAGACAGAAAGGCTTCCTCATGTAAATTTCTGGAAAGACACATAAAACCATCTATGCCTGAGGCTTATCCTTTCAATATATTTGATTTCTCCAATTTACTTTGTGGTTGTTGCTATCAGAGAATGCCACACTGACTTCCAAAGATGCACACACTTTCCCATTGCTCACTAAACTTGGAAGTGGCATTACTGCTTCTTCTAGCTCCTGTAAAAGCTTCTGCCTTGGTATAAGCTGGATATGGATATTTAGGTAATCCTTGTCTTTCCTAACTCTAACCCACCGTCACCCAACCTTGCTCACAGTGCTTGGATTTTCCTTATTCTCTGGGACTAGAAAAGGGAGAAAGCAAATGAGGAAGGATTACACATCAGTAGTGATCAAATCATTAGTGTGCCTTGAAAAGGACAGCCCATGAGCCTGGCCAGAAGTCATTCAGAAACCAGAAGAGAGGAAAAATTGCTTCCAAGCCCGTAACTTACCCTGCTGGACCACTCAGCTCTTCCTCAATCTCATTCCCTTCCCACCATGCCAATCCTGAAGCAGTCCTGAATAAAGAATGCATGAAAAACAGCTGATTTCTTCTGGGGGTTGCCTATGGGTTAGAGGAGCTGCAGATGTGTTATTCTCCTGTGCCAACACCACGTGCTGAACATGACCAGTCACAGCACAGGACTTCCTAAACCCTTATACCAATTACAGCTACCTACACCCCTCTAACCCTGAGATGGGCCAGGTACCACCCAGTCCTTGTGCAGCCTTGTTCTTTGGTAAGAATAGAGCAATCCCAGCACACAGAAGGTAACAAACAACCCCATGGGCTATACAAGCCACCCTCACACCTCCAGCTCTACAGAGGGCATTGCTGCAGATGGGATGATGATAATCTGAGATGTGTCTGCCCCAACATACTGCCAGACTGAGTTCACAGAAATTCAGGGTCACTTGGGAAGAATATTCAGTAAATTTTCTTTCTTGTCAGCAAATCTCATCATCTTCACCCAAGAAAACCTCCAGTCAATTGCTCAAGGAGATATTGTATGAAAGGTTAGTTAAGTAATGGACAATTGGTCTTTGTGTAGTGTTGTTCTGCATTAAGAGAAAATGAACATGACTGTTTCTTTGGTGAATAGTGGAGGTAGATTGTCTCTTCTCAGCTCAGGTGAGAGTTTTCTAGCTTTTTCTTTTAAAAAACCAGCTTGAGTTAAAGATGATGTTATTATATTGGCAATTACATAGTCCCACTTTAAATTTTGAAGGGGTCTGTAAATTGCTTTCATGGTGTTTTCAAACCAGCTGGTGGCCATGTTGGCTGACTATCCAAGTTATTAGGGAATGATTTGGCACACTGTTAATCACTGTGCACTCACAATGCCAGATTTGGCAAGAGATTGTACTTCCTTAAGGATTTTCCTGTTCTGAAAATCAGAGTTTAACACCAACTAAACACCATCTATCAAGACTAAAGTCTGCCTTACACAGCATGAATTATATTATTACATTCATTTCCAGCAATAAGTCTCTTGAATGTCTGGGTTGTTTTTAACATATACTCAGTTTAGGAAAGCAAAGTAATTCTTCAGGATGAGTTTTCAATTTGTACGCTTGAATAGTTTAAATTCCTTTCCAGCAATACATAATGCATTGCTACCATGCTCTGTATCTAATTCAGGCTGCTTGGATATTAAGACAGTAACCACTTGTGTATTGTCATCAGTACTTAGCAGATTGAGGACAATCTTAGAATGAAAATCACTCCCAGCAGGTTCTGCATTTGGTAAAGTTAAGGCTGACATCAAGACAAACCCAGGAACAGTGGAAAATAAATTACTGTGTACTTTTCTTTAGTATGTTCTAGAGAAAATAAAAGCTTTTTTAATGTTTTCAGCCTGACCAGCCTTGACACAGCCCACTGCTTATGAGAAATGTCATGCTAATTGTATTGCAGTTTCTACCACTGCCGCCAGTCTTGTTAGAGATTAATTTAGGATTTGAAGGAATAGATTAATTTATGGGCAGCCCCAATATATTTTCATGATGTTAACTCCTGATGCAAAATTGAATGAAAGGATTCTTGCACTGCAGCATGGATCACAAGTTTTATAAATGGAGTGGCAATGTAAACTCACCCCAAATACACCCATCTCCTGCAGAGCTGAGACTGAAGGGGTCATGCAACATGCACACACTCCTGACCTGGAGTCATGGGTCTCTGAAAGTATCATCTTTCGGAGAACCAAAAATGAGATTGTTTTCCACTTACAGAAATTTTAAATTTGTCAACAGACAAATTATTGATCCTTGTGCTGAGAAAAAATTCAATACAAGTCACCCTGCTACTTAAATTCATATTGATGTGTCAATTTTTTATGCACTGTTTATACTCATTTTTTGCCATAATATTCCTATGCATCTGGCAAAATACATTTTAGGGATAGCTTATTGAGGCAAAGGAAACCTGAACATTCTTTCAAATGCAAAATGAAGCATTTTGAAATTAATTTATTTTAAACTAAAATTAAAAATAAATGTGAGCAAAAAACTACCCAGATTTCCTATGCTACAAAGAAAAAGTGCAGCCTTTTTTTTTTTTTTTTAAATCTAACATAATTTTAACAGTAAACTACAGTCTCAATTAAAAAAAAAGTTTGGACTTTTTCACACATCTTTTTTTTTTTTTATTTAGTTTAGGTTTGGTTTGGTTTTTTTTGTTTCACAACAAAATATCAATCAAACCCCCCTACATTATTGCAGTGGTTATTATGGTCATTCCTTCTGGATGTATTTCAGAACACAGAAATGACAATGTCATTCAGTCTTTGTGTTGTAAATGGTAGAAGCAAGAAAATTCTTCCTTCTTCCTGAGGACCTTTGGATTTTATGCAAGGATCAAAGTTGATGGCAACATTTTACAATGATGACACAGCTCTGGACCTGCCTAGAACACACCTGGCTCTTAGACTGTTCAAAGCCTGCTGCTCACAGAGTAGTGGAAGAAGATGTAGTGGAGGGGTGGAGGAGTCCCCTTTCTAGTGGAATTGTAGTGGAGGTAGATTATTAGTGCTGTTTTCTGGCAATTTCTGAGCAGTCTCTCTGTGTGCAGGTACAAAGTTTTATCAAATCTATTTTACAGACAAATTTATGTCCTTTGGACAAGTCAGAACTTGAACAGCTTTCAAGAATGTCAGGCAAATATTTCATCTTTTCTATTTTTACAAAATAGTGATGTATCATAGGCTACAGTGAAAAAAAAGCAGCATTGGAGAAATAGACCTGGATATCCAGATATTGCTGTTTTGCCTATGCCACAGACTTCACATAAATTTAACCAAACATTATTGCTTCTGTCTGAAAAAGCTTACAAAGACCTGAGGAGACTTAAGAAGGAGCTACTTGTAGGACTCAAGATAGTAGCAGAATTTCTGATGATTTGGGTTTACACTGAGAACAGGCCAATTTGAAAGCCCCCTGGGCCCTCTGGCATTGCGGGCACTCTCCATGGGTGAGTTTCCAAATTCCTGCCTGGGACTGGCAGGGAGCCCCAGGGTCCTCTCACACATCTCAGTGTGGAGCTGCCCAGCTCCCCAGAGCACCCTGTGGACTAAGGTCAAGAAGCTGGCAATGGAGGGAGAGGAACAATATCTTTGAGTTGCCCATAAAAGTGGTCATTGCACAAGTTCCATGCTACAGAAAATTCTCTGGTTTTTCCTTCCCATTCTCAAGCAAGGTTATGCTTGTCATTAAGCCAGCTAACACAGAGAGAACACAAAAACAAGCGAAAGTCAAATGACAAAACTAGATCTGTTTGGGGGCATGAATATTGGTTTATTAAAAGTTACTCCCTCTCCTACTAAATTTTTCTTATTCACATTCATAAACCTTCCCTTCATCACTCCTGTTACCAGGCTTCTGCAGAGTGGAAACAAAACTAAAGGAGAATGTACAGTAGTGCATGACAGAGCAATCAGGTTCATGAACATCATCTGTCATCAGCATGGGGATTTTTTGGGGGAAAAGTATTTTTCTCCCACTAACAATAAATAAATTCCTAATGCAAACAAATTACACAACCTTCTCAAAAAATCTTGCAACTTGACAATTTCAGCAACACTGAAGCATCATCAGGTGTCTGAAAACTCAGCTCCACAAACTGCAAAGGCAGTAACATTTTATATGCACCAACCATTATTATTTGCAGCTGAATTTTCAAGGGGAAATGAGGTTTTTTTGTGATGCAGCCATGAACTTAATTTTCAAGAAACAGCTAAGATAACCACACCTGACCTTGCTAGTATACTCCCTCACAATGTTAATTAATAGCTATTACTCAGAGATAGTTTTAGTGGAGAATAAATCAAATCAAATACAGACCAAATTTTTCAAGGGATATATATTCAGGTATCTGTTTGTTCCACCACTAACCTTGTCTACTCTCTTTAGGCATCTTCATCACTCTCTTTTAATGAAGATTATAAAACAGATATATTGAGCCAGTGGCAGGAAGAAAACTACCTTTTAACAATTTCAATAGCTTCTGAGCAATCCCACACAGTGAGAAGCAGCCACCTGGGCACTCCAGGGCTTAATAGACAGCCATGGTAATGATATTCCAATACCACACATTGCCTGAGACACTTCTGGATCCCGTGATAACTGCTGTGAAGGCACGAGCTTTCAAAGCTCTAGCTTAGCAGAATGTTTAAAAGCATCCTTAGTCTCAACCTGTAAATTTAATAAGGCTGCTCAAATGTTTAAATTGGACAAATAACTGCTGTGATAAGTCAGGAACTGATGTACTATAGTTAAATGAGGGTCTGAGCCCTAAGCCTCCAGAGAACACGCTCAGACCATGGGATATTGGGGGTTTTCTCTATCTATTCTCTCTGTGCTACTCAAGTGAGTACTCAAATGAGAGTGCCTATAGTATCCTTAGGAAACAAGACTCTGATGGACTGAGCTTCCAGGAGTGTCCTGGAAATGTGGCAATTGCTTCCCTGGAGCTCTTTCCTATTGCTAACAGAGCCCAGATTGTGGTTGGTGCTCCTTGACTCAAGGATATATTATTCACTTATGTTCAGCTTGTCATCCACTGGGACCCTGGGGTCCTTTCCTCTTGCTCAGCCAGTCTATGCAGGGCTTTGCCTTTGTCTAGATCGAGCTTCTTGAGGTTCCTACCAACCCATTTCTTCAGCTTGCAGGCTCACATGAATCTACCTTTCACCATATCAACCATTCTCCCTAGTTTCGTTTCAACTATACATGTGTGAAGGGTATATTCTGTCTATGCAGGAAAATTATCAAAATGCTGATTGCTTTTGGTTCCAGAATTGAACCCTGATTCTATGGAAGCACCAAAGTTCTAAACTCTCTTCTCTAGCCCAGATGGATGTAGTGAGGAGTTTATCAACAGAGCTGGGAGTGGTCTCAGGTACTACATCCTGGGACCTGTGCACCTTCCAAGGACAAATACATCAACTCATCTCTGCTAAACTCAGATTTATGCTACCTAACCTTGTCTGTCTGAAATCAGAGCTGTTATTATCACCATGCCTAAATTCAGCAGCAGAAGTCTATATTGCAGACACCTGACTTAATAGTCTAGAATGCTACTGCTGTCAGATGGAACCAGTCAGCAGAGCTGGTGGAGCTCAGGCTGTTCCTAGACATGAGACTGGATGCACCCAAGGCATAAACCAAATGCCAAGAACTCTGTTCACTGGGTCCCCAGTGCTGCAGAGAAGACCAGGATAACACATCGAGTACTCAGACCGCCTCCAGCCCCAGAAGCCAGATCAGGGGTGCTACTAAAGCTCCCTCCCTGCTCAGTCAAGATACACTGGCTCCTCTTTGGGACAATGCTATAAGAATCTGCTATACACATACCTGTACATCTTCCCTTCCCTCTGCTGACTACACTCTTGGTTTCTTGGATATGTAGCCAAAAACAATGAAACCTGCTCAGTCTGCCAGTGTGACAAATGGGAAAGACAGTCCTGATTCCATGTCAGGTCTTTATAAAAGTAATGGAGGAGATTTCTTTCAGGAAACACCTGCCTAGCATTAATTTTCACATATACATCTGCATTTCTGAGGTGCTAATAAGTTGCCCTCAATGTAATTTAGCAAAGCCTGGCACACATCCTCCCTTTCCTGAAGAAGTCTTACTCTCTTTATTCAGGGCTCTTTACGTGTAATGACATGCTCTGCTGCATATTTAAAAGGTTCAGTGTAATAGAGCCATGGTTATGCTTAGTAGATTGTGAGAGGGAAAGCTGCTTCTTCAACAGCCAGTATAATTTGGCCAATTTTACCCTCTTGATAGAGAAGCCCAGCAATTTCACCTAGGAAAATCCTAGGAATAAAGACTCTATCTCTTGTTAGAGATAACATCATGGCAAACAGCTATAGTGTTTCAGGATTCTTCATTCCCTGTTGTTTTAGCACTCCTTTCCAATCATTAAGATAACTGCAAGGCTTGCTATGATCTTTTTTTTAAATTATTTCATTTTATTAGGCACTATACAAACATGTTGTGCTAAGTAGAAAGAAAATGAGCATGGGAGCAGCTGGCTATTTCTTGCTATCTGCATGAGCTAGGTGAAAATACAAATAACCAAACTCCCTCACCATGTGTCAGGCACCAGGTTTCGTTTGACTGTAATTGCTCCCCCGATTGCCATGCAGAGAGCCTCAGCAGCAATCTCAGCTTTGCAAAACCATCATCTTCTCCTGCAGTTCGCAGAGGTGAAATAAGGATGCACAACTATCTCTCGCTCCAGATTCCAAAACTTTTTCTGTCCCTGTCACCAACAAAAGTCCAACTTTATTTTGGCCTTAGCTGAGAGATACTTTACTATTCCTAGTAAAAGCAAGAAGGCTTAATTAGTTAATTATTATTGTCTATTACACCTTGTCTTTCAGTTCTACCACCACTTTATCCAGAAAAAGAACATAGCTTTCATATAGTTCTAAAAAGATAAAAATGGAATGTGAATTATTTAAGGTTGATTTCTGATGCAGTAAATATGCATATTTTTAAAGATTTTATCATGAAATATACTTCAGTTGGTCAAAATCTAGCTAAACTCAATTCCATAAATTCATTTTTCCTTCAAAATTAATTAAACTCATTTTTATGTACCTATCCCACACTGCTCATATATTTTCTATCCATTAAGATGCCAACAGGAAAGTAACTGCAAACACAAACCAGTGCTTTATATCTCCCATTTCACCCTGCTTTTACTCTGAATCAGCAAACAGATTTTCAAAACAAATCAAAGACTTCCCACTTCCTTGTGGTGAGACACATCACATTACATTAGAGCCATCTCTCAAACTCTCCTATTAACTGGGATGAGAATATTAAAATAAACTATTTCAAATTCCGGTCTTAGCAAGTTAATAAAAGGGGCCATCTTGGTATTTTTAAATTATATTTTGTAATGGCTTTCAAGCACAATTTACTGGGTGTCTTATTTGTAACAAAAGGACAGGTTTTTATGTATAGAAAAATATTCCCATATCATATTTAAGCATCTGGACAACAATTACTAGTTTGACCTTTGTAAAAGGCCATCCCTGCAGAACTGAAATGATACTTCCTCAACTCCTGCCACTTTTTGTTGTTGCTCTTCTTTTCCCCTACAATTTCTTCATTCTCACAGCTGAATGAACATTTAAGAGAGCACCAGGGAGGTGAAAAAAATCTGTAGACCTTGTAAAGTGCAGCCTTTTTGAAGAGACGTTCTGTTAATACACAGCCCTCCTCTTTATCTCCCCCCTGAAATGAGGAGTTGCAATCTAATGTCAGACTTGCCCATTTGTTTTCACCTCCAAGGTAGGGGCTATCAAAGTCTCATTGACAGAAGTCACCTATATGAGTCACCATGAAAAAGCAATGAGTATGTCATATACTTTTGCATTGAAATAGGTCCACAAATTTTGCTCAGCTCTGATACGAAGCCAGCACTTCAATGAACGCTGCTTTGCATCCTTAACTATAAAAGCTGCATCCTGCACAAGTCTGATAACAGCTCACAGTTACTGCTGAAACATTTTTTTTCCACCTTGCAAGCAATTCCTTTAAAGGAGAAAATTGCAGAGCATCCATTAACACCAATAACTTTGCCTTCCATCAGTCCCATGGCTTCACAGATGCTGGGGCTATAAGAAAAGAGATCCCATATTTCTGGGGGGAAAATAAGCCTGAAATCAACCACATTCCACTGGGATAAAAGTCAAACCCTTCATGACAGCAGTGGTTAGCCATGGTGATTGTTTTTCTGTTAAACCAAAGTGCACCCTATTTTGTTCATTCTCTTTGCTCTTAAAGAAAAGGTTTTCAAGCTCACAGGAGTCCAGGTTCTGGAACACTCTTCCTTTTCCAAATACCAAGCTGACAGACTGAGCATCCATGGGCTTTCCTCCCACTCCATCTCTCCAAAGACCTGCTAAGACTTTGCAGTTGAAATTAAATGAGCTACCCCATAATTTTATATGTAACTTGTCATCAGCAGTCTAAGTAATGAAGACACCTGCTGGTTGCTCACCACCCAGGCATCAGAGAGATCTCTCCTGGCATCGATTTTAATTAGTTCATTGCAATGCTTTTTGTCTTCTCATCCTCTTTTATCAGGAAACCTTCACCCATACTCCTTTCAAAATCCTACTCTGCAGATCTTGAATTGTGCTAAGCTGCAGCTCGCTCAAAAATTGGCCCCCTTATGTTCAGAAACTCCACTACTGAAGGCAGAGCAATAGAGCAATTGCCCTCTCTTTTGCCCTACTTATTTCCATGCAATATAAATGGTTCACATACCTTGTGAACCATTTAAATTCTGTAGAATCGACATTAAAAACATCTGAGCTCATTGAAAATGAAATCTTTCAGCCTCTGACACTGAGAAGTCAAAATTCATTACTGGATGATCAGAACTGCAGCTACTCATCATAACTATTTTCACCATGTGCCATACACTTATAACAACCCTTTCCCTAACAGCAGACAAGGTGTGCTACATTTGATCACATATAAGCCAATTCCTTACAGAAAGAACCATAGTGGGAAAAGAAACTTTAGAATATACAAAAAAACTATTATCACCATGATCTGGCACAGATACAGAGAAAGGAGCACATGAACCACAGCACGAGAGGGTACAGTGAAGCACAGCCCCAGTGCCACTACTTAAATGCCTGTGAAGCCTTTGTGGCCTATTAACAGCAGAGATGTGAACTTTCCAGGGCTCTTGCTTTGCTGCTTAAGGCTCATATTCTGCAGCACAGGACCAGGAATGCCTGTACTACCAATTAAAAGAAGGAGACAAAGGTTTCAAGAACTACGTACAATTAATGTAATGATTTTGGACTATTACAGCTAACTCTTTTATGATAAATCTTATTTTTTTGAAGGAGGCTATTTCTAGCTTAGAGCAGGCTGTGCTGTTTAGCAATTGCTCACCTCCAAGACAAGGCTCATCCTGTCTCCAGAGACCTGCCCTGAAATGGTCTCTGACCCTGACCAAGACAAGCAAGGAGCATGTCCTTAAAGAGTGGCTCCAGGAAGTCTCTCTGGAAAAAGGGGTCTTATTTCTTGAACATGGGCTGTCAGATTAGAAAATACATTACCAAGAAGAACAAGGCAGTTAAAATCCATTTCAGAGGCCAAGGATCTGAGGATGCAAAAAACACTGACAAGGAACATTTGAACACTTGTGATGATACATTCTGTGTATCTGCAAACAGTGCCAGGAAAAGGAAGACATTTAGAAGCTGCTTTATGTACCTGCTTTAGGCATTTAATAGCTTCCATTTACCTCAGTTTAAGATGGAAAAGTATCTTTTTGAGGACTGTAACACTCCCTATAAAATAAAATTTACGTGTACAATGTTTTCTGCTAAGTGAAAAAATGGAGGGAGGAGAGGGAGATGTGTGAGTGGAGCTGAAGAACTGGTGCTTCTATTGGTGACTGACAGGAGAGCACCTTCCTCTGGTGCTGGGACAAAGTATTCAGGCAACAGCTGCCAGTTATAAGGATCTGTTTGCCATGGTGGTAATCACATTTATTTCCTGTCTGCAAAAGTAATTTTATTGGCTCAGTAGATAGGAGAAAAACTAGAATATGCTCAGCTGGAGTCAGGGTGGTGGGAAGCTCTGCACCTGGCTTTGTGCCTGCAGCTCCACCTGAGAACCAGAGAAAGATGGAGAGATAAGCTCTGTCAGTCCCTGGGAGACCTGATGAAAAGCATTTCAAATTTGCCACATGAAGGAACTCACTCCCTTCCATCTTCCATTTGTGTAATAGAGATGGGAATTTGAGCCTGCTTTCCCCCAGCCTCATGCCAGTGACCTGCTTAGAGGAGGAATGGGTTTCTCACAGAGGAGAGCAGCTTGCTCCCAGTGAGACTGGCAAAGTAGCAGAGCCCCTTCCCCCAGACCTTCAGTCCTGTAGGACTTGATGCATATTCTTTTCCAACTATTCATTTCTTTTTCCGCCAGAGAATCTAAGAAGAAAAGATGAATGCTAAAAAGAAAAGAAAAAGAGAAAAAGAAAACAAACAAACAAACAAAAAACCCCAAAACACAAGGATAGAATAATGAACACAATTCACTTTTTTTCATAAAACTTAAAAAACCCCATCTGTTTAGAAAAATCTCTAGAAGAAAAAGAAATTGCAAATTACACTTATTATAAAATACAATGTATTTCTGCTATGAAGCTGTTTAAGTGAAAGAGGGATTCAGTTTTTTATCGTGAACTGAAAGATGGCTTGAAACGTCTCAGACCAAACACAATGGACTGAATTGGTGTATGGAACAAAGCCATTGAGCAGAAAGGTCAGCAATTTGTTTATAGAAACTTAGACATTTCCAGGCACAATGATTTGGCAGCTGTCAGTCTGGATCTGAGGTCAACTTTTCCTCAATCATCTCACAGAATCACAGAATCATTTAGGTTGGTAGAGGTGTCTAATATCACTGAGTCCAGTCATTAACCTAAACCTGTCAGATCCATCACTAAACCATGACTCTTGCCTCCTCCAGCCTTGCCCTGGAGGTAGGTGTCTCCCCATGAAGCATGACAGCTCCTTTAACCATTTCATTGCCCCTTTCTGTCAAAAATACCAATGTTAACAAAAAACTTAAATGGAAGCAAACCAACAAAAAGACAAAAATTGCTATTTTTAGATATGTTTGCTACACTACTAGCTTTGGGCAGGAGTGGCTGAAGAGGGGTGAGGTGTCCAGTCACACCCATGAGGAGATTACAACTTCTATGGTGGGACAAGAAGGAGAGCAGAGGCTGGTGGCACATTGACCTCAACCTCATCAATATTTACAAATATCTGAAGGGAGGTGTCAAGAGGATGGAGCCAGGCTCTGCTTTGTGGTATTGAGCAATAGGACCAGAGGCAAGCAGCAGAAAATCATGCACAGGTTATTTTGACCCAGATATTAGTATACAAGGTAACAGCTGGCTGCTTTGATCAGTCTGTGCTAGAAACAATTCATCCACCCTTATGAAACTGATCTTTTCAGCAGACTTGCACTCACCTACCTTCCTCTCCCAAGGACAGTTTAACATTCTAAGGATCATAATGAATCCTCGCAATACCAACTCCATCCTTCTTGTCAACTTTGAGCAATTGGACCTTTCTCTGAGCCTTCCCCCATCACCCAATTATCTCCAAATCCTCTAAAGCCTTTTAATTTGGGAGGTGAAGTTCTGGAAGAGCATTAACAGCAGTTTTGCTCTTATTCTAGGCACTAAACCCTGTCAATGGCTACACTGCTTTTTGAGGAGTACCTCATCATCCACTTTCATCCAGTACTCAGGAAGTCAAACCATACATTGGGTATTGTATGAAAACAGAAGACAATTCTACCTCCTATATCAGTCAACAAAACAAGAGTTATTATTTGGATGCAGATATCAGCTGGGGATACAGACATAACAAGACATTCTTAGTCAGCACAAAAGTGAGTAGCAGGCCTCTAGTAACCAAAATGCTAAATTAATGTGCAGAAAGGATATATTCTTTTTCTTCAACCTCTCAGCTATACAAGTCATTCATCATATTCCAGACCCTGACCTTAACTTATGAGACATATTAATTCCAAGCTGAAATGTGCTGTTCATATTAGTCACTGCTCCTAGAATTTTTTATGATACTAATTAAGCCCTGAGATTCTAAAAGTCTCTAAGCTGTGCACTGTGTTTATATTACAGAACACAGGATTTCAATTGAGCTGCCAGCTCATTACTGCTCATGCTAGGACTGTGGGATAATGAGCTATTACTGCTTGCCTCTGGTGATTCCTGAGCTAGGAGGCAGCAGGAGGAAAAGCTGCTGTGTGTAGCTGGTGGCATTGTCTCACCATGGCAGCATTTAGGAGAGGTTGTCATAAGGACAAGCCAGCCCAAAACTCCAGGACAGAAATCAAAAGGAAAATTGACGGAGAGAATGTCAGAAGCCTGAAGCTCTTATTTTCTCTTAGTGGTAGAAATAATTAAGCTCACACTTTTGATGGCAGATCATTATTTCTCCCAAGCAATGATACTTGACTCATGGAGCAGAAGAAACATCATCGCCATGGACAAAAACTAGACAGAAATAACTTTGCAGTCTCGGATGCAAATACTAAGATGTTACATTCTCCTGTGTTTTCCCACCACCTGGAAATGACTAATTGCATCTGCCAATGACTGATTCTACCTTGTCTGCTGGGTTTTTTTGATTTTGGTAGTTAATTGTTTTTATAAATCCACTCTGACATTACAGAGAAGATACCCATAAAACATCTCTAATTTTTAAAGATCTTTGCAATTCAATCCTTTTCTACAATAATTGCTAGGAAATGCTAATTGCAATCTTTCATAAACTGTTTTGTAACTTATGTGAATAGGAGTCATCAGATAAAAACGTATCTAGGTATTCATCATTATAGTATCAGAACTCCTGTGGCTACTACATTTTATCCTCCTTCTAAGAAGGATTTGAAGTGTTATATCTTGTTTTTGGGATGTAGTGGTTGGGATAGGACATTAGGTTAGGTATAGAATAAACAAAGTGAGGAAATGAAATCTTACTCCGCTGTCTCCTGGAGTAGGGCCTTACCTCTAAAGTAATATTTTCTCCACCTCAAACTCTTTATTCAGGTTTAAAAGACAACCATCTACAGCTCTCCCCACATCACATTCCATATCTTTTAATAACAACACTATATATTGGTAGTAAAAGAGATAAGGATGCATCTTTGCTGTGTGCCAATACTTGGAGGAGGAGTGGAAGAAAAATGTGTGCTTCTAGACTCAGGAACTAGGCTAAGAGGATACAGGAGGTGTCAATGTTGGATGAAACCCAGGTGCAGAGGGAGGAATTTCAGAGCAGTCATCTTTGGAATGAGTTATCCCTTGCCTAGGTTTACCCTCAGGCAGAGCTAGTCCATTCCCTGCAGAGGACAATCTGTCAGCCAGCCAGGAAAGTGTACAAACCAGCAATCCTGCCCTCAGGATCCAGGGAGCAAGGCTTGAGAAATACCCTGTGGTTAACACATTTGGCACTACTGACACCCTTTGGTGCTTTACTCTGATAAGGAATACAAAAACACATTCCAGCCTAGAGTTCAGAGTTTGCACCCTGCACTTTAACAGAGAATAAAGCCATGATTTCACTCATGTCTGATATTGTTGTAATAAACTTGAACTGTGCACTGTAATCCTGGTTTCTACATTTATTTCCATATTAAAAAAAAAAAGATAGATATAGTCAATTTTGAACAACAGTTTCAGCTCTGTCACCAGAGAGAGCAATGCTTTTCAGACAGTAAGTAACAGCATTGAGCACTCTTCCAAAGGATCAAAAAAAAACAAAAACAAAAAAAGCCTGTGAGGAGGGTTTGTGTTATCCGCAAATAATTTAGGGCTGACAGCCCTGCCTGACCCATCTTTTGTCTTATTTAATTAAGACAGCACCTTCCATTGAAGGCAATGTAACACATCTAGCCTCTATTTTAATCTAAATCGTATCTGTTGTGAGGTGTGGAGCTCTCCAAGATTGTCACCAGACAGAGGGATGGTTTGGGAAAAGAGCCATTATGAGACTTCACCAACTCCAGCACTTGTTTAGTTGAGAGAGACTTCTCAAAGATTCTTAATTTCTCTTAGATCCTGGAACAACAAATATACCCAGCATGCATGAGATAAAGCTGGCCTGAGAAAATGAGTGTAAGAGTTTCCATTTCTCCCAGCTACTTTAAATCATTTATCACTTCTAGTACAATTAGATTTACTATTTCAAATCAAATCAAGACTCTAGATTATAGTCTAAAATAAATAGCTAATTGTATGAAATAGTCCAGGCTGTAAACTGTGGGCAAAGCAGATGTACAGTGGAAAAGAAAACAGAAAATAAGCAAATGAGAATAAAAATGTGGGTATCCCAGGTGAAGGTACTGCTCAAAGTCAATCAGCAGCAGTAATCACAGCTGACAGAAACAAAATTACTCTGGAATCACTGAAATAGAGAGGAATGATTGACTGGTGGTGTGCACTCTGTCTCTGCTTTGCCTACTACAGCTAAGGAAAAAATTATTAACCATTTGTACAAGTGATAATCAATCAGCAGCATTAAAAACCCTCACAAAGTTTCATATCCTCTGTCCCCTCAAAATTCTGTCAAAACAGATGTTATCTACAGCATTGCCTAAAGGGCCAGCAATGTCTGCCTATTTCAAAAATATCCGTGTTATCCAATTACTGAAATCAATCTCCATGTGCAGATTAATTTGGGGCTGTTGATCTGTGAGTGCATCTTAATTTCCTCAGTAAGAAAAGAAAATGAAATCATGTCAGGAAGATAGACCAGCTGTAAAAAAAGAGCTAGCTGACAGCTATGCAAAAGGCCCTTTAGGGCTATCATATTTACCAAATTTAAAAGGCTGGCATCAACAAAAATGTGAGACAATATCTCCTTTTATGAAAGCAAAATCCAGAAATTACTTTTGAATTCAAAAACAGAAGATAGCTTTTCTCAAACTTGATTTCTTGCTTCTTCAGAAATCACCCTAAAGCTTCCTAGGCTGGAGTTTGATGTTTGAAATGGCAGCTTTCAAAATACTATATTTTTATACTTTAAGAGCAAACAAGGAGTTTGGCTTGAGTTTAGCACAGCTCCCTGGCTCTGCATCTATCATTAGATTCACTTTTTAAAAAATCAGCACAGTAAACAATTTTCCTGTTTTAGTGTGAGTTTCCTTTTGTAAGGTATGTTTATTTCCCCTACCAAAACCTCCTTGTTCTCAGGCCCCCCTCACAAAGACACAAAAACTGATGACTCTTCTTGCTCCCCTGCGTTGGGAGCACCCCCATTTGCCTTCCTCTCCTTGCCAGCAGGACTGTGTGTTTCTTTCATTCTTTCCATACTGGAGACTCTGTGAAGGATGATCTATCCCGTTAAACTGGCTTTAAGCAGGATGAATGTAATTACCTGAGCTGGAATATATCCAGGACTCTGGATTTAACAGCCATTAAAAATCTTGTTGAACATTTGTCATACCTTCTCAAATCACCACATACAGTGACAGCTTGGCATCTGAAAGGTGGTAGTTCAGAACACTGAACTGTTCAGCACTGCTCTTACACCAGTGCATTTGCTCCTTAAACAGAGAAGAAGTGAATGTCCCAGTCGTGGGGACAATGTGATGGATGGTGCATCAATGGACTTTGCATTTCTCATACACTTTCCACCCAAACATCTAAAAAGAGCTGAATTAAGCTTTGGCAAATCTTCAGGTTTGGTAACTGGCTCTTAGTTTCAGCACAGGAAGATGGAAATGTGGCTTGTCAAAAATCACAGAGCAAATTTTACAGCAGAGCAGGGGATGGATGGAAATATCCTGGGGATGGGAATATCCTGGAGAGCTCACCTCTCCTGCACAGAGATCTCTCCTCCCCTGCCAGAAGCTCTCCAAGAGTTTTAAACACAGAAATAAGCTGGTATGGAGCTCCATGCTCCATACTAACACTCAAATGTGAGTGTAAGATTTGTACCTGCAAGACACAACTCCTGAACTGGTTAATTACATCAAATAGAGACAGTCACAGCAAGGAAATCTTTCAAGAAATTATTGCCAAAATCTTCTATTCCTCTCACCAACCTCTCACCTCCTGCCACATTTGGGGGTATTTTTTGCAAAATCTCTGACACTTCCAGGGCACTTTCCATGAGTGAGGAGTGTGGAATGAGGCTGCCCATGGGATAAATGGCCCAAGTATGGCAGGGCATGGACTGGAGGTGGATTGATGCAGCACAAGCTCTGACTGATTGATATTCTGGCAGTGGAGAGAGTCCAGGCTGACCTTTCAACACAGAGTTGCATGAGAATATTTGGAGAGGAAGGACTGTCGGGAAAAAACTCTTTGTTGAGGAAATGTTGATATATAACTGGTTCTGTTTCTAAATTAATGTGCAGATGACCCCACCATCTTTTCCTGCACAGCTGGAGCAACACATGTTATGAAAAGAATCAACCTGTTATTCTTAGCCTGTAAGCTGTTCGGTTAAGGTACTTACAAATGGTTTCATGACTATAGCTCATTACCAGAAAACATCTTCTGCTTTATAGGCTCATTTTTAATATGCATTTATATTAAAATGAGATGTTGTAGCTTGATCCAGTTTTCATTACAAATTCTAATCTTAAAAGGAAGTGGATAATAAATCCCAAGTTAAACCTCACAGTTACTTATGCCATGCCCCAAGTGCTAATGGGAAAAGTAATAAAGTAATGCACAGCAGACAAATAAAAGAAAGTTACTTTATTCTAATAAAGCAACTTATGTCTAGACTTCTATCCTCTAAGTTCTGAGCCTATGATAAGTACTGCCACTTCTGATTCTTCAGATACCTGGTGCCAGTGGTATTTGTTTATCCAGCTGAATTTGTTAACCCACTGAACTCCTCCATAAGGGAATCCTTGATTACTCTTAGCCATGAGGAGCTTGTGACCTTCATCAAGACTGGCTGCTATCACCAGCTGGCTCAAAGAAATTACCTCAAGTGAGAATCACATTCCCTCCATAGTTTTTCTTGTTACATGTTTAACCTTGGAAAAGACAGTGTTTCTTTTAGGAAGAAGAGAAGCACCAGCTCAGCTTGTTGCTTAGAGCATGTTGGACTCTTGCTTTACTTTTGAGCCTATTAAAGGGCAAGCACTTGTGCTCATCCCAGACCACAGTCTCAGAAAGGAGCTTTTGTAGGTAAGAAATCTTCTGTAGGTACAGAAATCTTTACCTTCTCTGAAAAAAAAATAAAACCTTGTAACTTCTAAGATGAAAACAATCAGTCAATCAAACAAGCAAACCCAAATGCCTTAATCTGTAGAACAATGTATGGCAAAGAGTATTAAAGGAGAAAGATCTTTTTGAGGGAAATACTGGCAACATTTGCCCATCTTGGATAAATAGAGGAAAAAGGTTTGCAAAATGTAGAAGTATGAAAAGAAGATCACCCTAAGATGATCTAGAGCAGCCTCAATCAACATCTGCCCCCTATAAGATATAAGAAAAGCTCTAAAAGTCAGTATTTGCTATATTTCTATCAGAGACTCATTTCACTCCACCATCCCAAACTGTGCATCCAGTTTAAGCTAATCGTGCTTCCCATATCCAGTTTAAAGGCAAGATCACTCACTCCCGTCCATAAGAGGAGAGTGAAGTATATCACCTTCTGTAAATCAGTCTCCATTGGCTGCTGAGGGATCCTTGGCATTTTCTCAGTGTCTGTGCTGCAAGTGACTGCAGGGAGTCAGGACCAGCCCCACCTCAATTTGGGCTGATAGCTGGAGTGTTCCTCACCACAAAGGTGCTGGTACCATGGCACCAAGGCAAGCCTGGTGCTCTGGAAGGACAAGAACTAAGAGAGAGACTGGACTGTGCAAAGGTTAAATTCCATCTGCTGTGGAATTCTTCATCCAAGAACTCTGCACTGACCATAATTTGTAGTTAAATATATGAAACACAATTATTTCAAGTCTTTCATAGTAATTTCGTATCATAGAGGATTGGCCTGGTGAACTCTACAGCCATGAGGGGTGCAATTTTCAGTTTTACCTTGTTTTAATATCACAGAAGTCAATATCAATTGTTTTTTTTTAAAAAATACCTGGATACATGGGAAAATAAGTAGATGAACACTAAGAATTCCTGGTTATCTTCTATTCCCTTATGAGATTGTTCACAAAATTTATGGGTAATTTTAAAATCAGATTACCATTTGTTATTTCTTGCCCCCTTTAGTCACAAAAATGACTGGGTTCAATCTCACCAGTGTTGCACTTCACCTCTGGAAATCTTTTGTCCAAGAGTTTCATGCTGCTATAGGGAAGATTTATATAAGCAAAATTAGTGAGGTTGGAGCTGGAAGCAAAGTCTGGAAACATGGCAACTTTTTCTACAATGAAATCTCCAAACATATATAGTTTCAATAATAATTCTCTTCCTGCAGTGATTGAATCAAGATATCCCATTAACTTAATCATCTGAAACCAAGTTAAATTACTGTGGGTAGGATTACAATAACAAATACAGTGCAAACAAACATGAAGAACCCATAATAATTAAAACATTTTAGTTTAATGCTGTCACTTAATAACGCCTGGATCTCATTCCAAATGGGAATAAGCAATAGAGTGGAATGAAAACATCTCTTGATGAACCAAAGAGCTAGGGTGCACTCTGCCATCTGCCTTAATACAGGCAGACAATTTTAGTCCATCTTGGTATGTCCACAATGAACAGGTGAAGAAGTTTCACTCAGACTCAAAAAGTGAAAAAGGAAGGTGGTAACAAATTTAGTTTAGTGTGGTATATACTCATATATGTGTGCATGGCAGAGGATAAAATTAAATGAAGATTATGAGGAGGCACAGCTGTTAAAGGAGTTGTTGTAGGGCTGCAACAAGTGAAAAATGAGATAGAAATTTGTGTCAAAGGACTCACTAGCAAATGGTTTGGGAGTGTCAGGACACCTCTGGTGGGGCTGTCCTGAAGTTAGGGAGAGGGATCTCTTCAAATCATTGAGAGTTCATTGGCCCTAAATTCTGTTTTCAGTTGTTCTTCCAATGGGATTTAATTTACTGTCTACATTTTGACTGATTTCCTGTCTTGAAAAAGAAAACATCACAAGCTCTGTAAACCAAATGAGATGAGCTGTGTACCCAGACATGAGAAAACAACATTTGTGATGTTCTGTAAATTCACTGTAAATCAGCATGACAGATTCTTCTTATATGGCCCATTTTTGTCTCCTAAAACAATGGGGACCTACTTTGATTTCCTCTACCGTCGTGCTTATTGCTCAGTTTCCTCCACTGCCAATTTCACACATTAATCACCTCAAGAGCAGAGACATTGCTTTCTTTTAGGCCCCAGACAGCTCCACTGCCTTCCTTTCTCTTCCCCCTGCACTGACTAATCCCAGGTTTACCTTTGCCTGGCTGGTAAATGGCAGCTGAGCTAATTTATTTCAGACCAAATCTCTTGAATGCCCAGCAAGGCCTTCTCAAGCTATTTTCTTTTTGTAAAGAGATTGCATATCTTTGTGCTTTGGAGAGCAAGTCAGAGAAGGAATTACTGATTTGTCTTGCTTTGTATTCCTCAATATCTAAGAAGTAAAGGCTCCCTTTTTGTTCTTTGTCATAGCTGTATCTACTTTATTGGTGGAGAGCATCTTTTTCCTGTCAAAGTGGATGCTCAGGACAAGCTCTCCACAGACCAGGGAATTGATGAACACTGCTGCTGATGAGCAGTGATTACCTGAGGAGATTCCTCACATGTCTTCATGTCAGTGAGATCAGAATCCAGCCTGCTGCAGATGTGGGTGAGCCTCTGTTTTCTAGGAATTACTAGGTGGGATCTTATTTGTTCTTTTAAATACTTAGACACAAATTGCTCCAAGCTGTTGATTTATAAAAATGACTACTTTTGGTATCTCTTTTTTCTTTTTCCAATAGCTACTGCTGGAACAAAAGTGAATGCTAGCTAAATACATCAATTGATTTTCATGTCAAGGTGTGTCCTGGCAACAGTAGCCTGGGAGAGAAAAGAAATAACAAGGTTCATGCATTTCTGCCACGTGAAAAGTCACAAACTGTTTCTATTTACAAAACTATGGCTTAAGTTTGTTAAGGTATTTTTCTGACAAAAAACAAATATATGATTAATAAGGTGTGAATCTTACTCTACTGGCTACTAGGTGGTGAAGACACCACATGCTCAAATATACTGCTCTGCTTCAAAGTAAAGGTCCAGCAGAAGTGGGTGCTCTGTAGTACAAGCACAACAAAAATACCATAAAAACTATGGGCCATAGGAATGCAACAAGGAGAAGGGTTAAAAATAGGCACAAGCTTCATAAACATGAAGTGATTTGTTCTGTGTGAAGCTGGGACTCCACACCTCCCAATGTCCTTTGGAAGACCCTCAATACCAGAGAACACAGCCGTCTGCAACAGTGGGCAAATATAAAGGCTTCATTCTAAACTCCTGAGGCTGCCATTCCCTCCCCAAAGTTCCCAAGCTGAAAACATTTCTAATGATATCAAATTCTTAACAGAGAGCTCTGTTCTGGACTGATGTGCCATTGCAAAGCCCTTTGTCTGCTGTTCATAAAAAGTTAGAAACCTTAATTTTTGTTCACACCAATTATCACTTGCCTGCCGGAGCCACGGAGCTGACACCAAGTCCCAAGGGAATAAGGACAGACTGCGTCATGCAAGCAGGCATTGAACCCATCAGCTGAGCCTCAGCCTCAAGAGGAAACACATCTCAGCAGTGAAGTATCTTAATTTTGGTTTAATCTTTTCTACATTGAGGTCTTAATGGTTGGTCTCGATGATCTTAGAGGTCTTTCCGACTTTAACAATTCCATGATTCCGTGATTCTATACAGCATCTTCACAAATGAGTCGAGGTTGGAGTTTGTGAATGTTGACATACGTTACATCAAAGCCTACGCAAAAGAAATTAAGGGCTCGTCACATCAGTGTGATTGTCACATTTGGCTCACATTGAAGCATAAAGAGACCACAACTTTGAGTGATTTATGTCCCACTTTTTGCAGGGTTTCAGCATCCTTGCAGTCCACTTGACAATTCAAATTAAAATGTCTGGGCCAGATGGAGATGAATGCTGCCTGAGGCAGTTCTGGGAGCTATACCCAGGGCTCCTTAGAGGAGAAGCAAGGAGTGGCTTCTTTGGAGAGAGCTCAAACCCTGTCTTTATTGATATCCTCTGTGTTATTAAGAAGCTCCATGTGGAAAACAAGGCTAGGTGTTGTTTTGCTGTGCCCTACAACAAGGCAGATTTTCCCCATCACAGGCCTGGTGAGTGAAAAATTCTTCAGCAGAACCCAGGAAGGGAATAAAGCTCAACTTATGAAGTTCAGTTTGAGCTGAAGAGATTCCCATTGGCTTCAGTTTCTCTTGCACTGCTGTTTCCATGGCAGTGTTTGGGTGCTGCTGGCTTCATTTCCAACTACAGTATTTTGTCCATGATTCCTATTTAAATGTGCTGCCCATGCTGTATTATTTTTAATTGGAGTGTTTCTGGCACTCCCCAACAGTCTTGCTGTGGCTTTACAAAGAAGCAGAGGCAGGAAGAAGGCTCACATACTGCTGAGCTGAACTCAACTGATCTGGACTGAAATCAATTTGTTTGCAACACAGTTTGACATTTTAACAAAACAGTGTCAAATAACTGTAATTTCATTTTTATTGTGCTAAGAATAGGAACACAGAGAACAGAAAATGGCATCTTCATTGCACCTGAAGAGTTGAGGCAGTAGGAAGGATGGGAGCCATAAGCTGACTTTGATTTTGCATATAAATGATGTTTTTTCTCACTAGCATTACCAAATGCCTTTGATTAAAGAAGAGTGTTTATAATTTACATCTTGGCTTTCTGAGAAATAATTTGTCAGAGTAATGAGAGGAAAGAAGCATGGTCTAGTTGCACGTCTGAGAAGGCTGAGTGTCAATAACAATCTTCAAGATAACATTTTTATTTCTGCAAGCTAGACCTCTTCCATAGTTACACAATTTTCTTAGTAATTATACATAATCACTGCAGTTTTACATAATGACAACACTTACATATAATGACTGCATGGACACTATGACAACTTCTACTGTATTGATCTTTCAGCTTTCAATTGAATAATATTTAAGGAAAGAGAACACAATATACACACCAGCAAATATACACACTGGCATTTTAGGCATATCTTTACCCTTAAATAAAAATTACTTTGAACCTGTTGTATGAATGGGGATGTAATTGTTTCCAATGTACTTCAAAATGCCAGACTTCAAGCAATGGGAGCCATTGCTAAGCACAGGAGTTGT
Organism: Toxostoma redivivum; assembly: GCA_013397375.1. Lineage (NCBI taxonomy): Eukaryota > Metazoa > Chordata > Aves > Passeriformes > Mimidae > Toxostoma > Toxostoma redivivum. Next base: position 41,426 of record VXBI01006378.1, on the reverse strand, counting down.
CTTTACTGTCTGAGAAATGCCAGAGCCTGGGTACACAACAGAGAGCACCAACTCCAGGAGTTGTCCAGCTTGCATCCTCTTTTATGGGTCAACTCAGAAAAAGCACTTTATTTTTAGAGTTGAGACATGGATGGATAGCTTAAAAAAAACAAGTGCTGAGCTAAAAGCTGTAAGGATGAAATTCCTGCCTGTCAGGAAGGCTGATGGTCTGGACTCATGCAGGTCAGGAAGCCTTTTCTGCCCAGGAGCTGCTGACAGGTGCTCCAGCTCTGAATGGACATTTCCAAAGGGCTCCAGTTTTAGAGGTCAGTCAATGACCTTCTCTTATTTGAGCAGGGTTAGCAACTCTGTATGTTCCAAGGGGTTATAACACAAGTAGCCATGCACCTCACCAATTCTGCAGTGTTGCATCTCTGGTCCTTTAAATATGTATCACTCACTCTTATAGTTTATTGGAATGATTTTTCAGTTCCCCAGAAATTTCAAAAGAGACACTGCACATCCAAGGAAGAAGAAGAGGCTGAGAAAATGCATAGCATTCCTGTCATCAAGGAAAGTGGGTCCCAGCCTGGGAGGTTCCTAAAAGTCCTGCAAGAGGTGGGAAGGGTTGCCTACCAAGCCCCTGAAAGTCACAGGAAAAAAAAAAGTGATGTGCTGCAAAGGTTTAGGCCAATTTATCACGTATATCCTCTCTGGATGTATAGACAGCTACTGGATCATGAGAGACCGCACAACAGAAAGCTCATTAGAGGGGCATGTGTGACTCAGATCCCAGTGAAGGCTGTCATGACCTCCTGTGAGGAGTGCAGATATCCCTGAAGATATCTCTGAGAATGTGCTAACTCAATTCCATGGCTTCAGTCCCACTCTGAAGATAATACTGCATTTGCTAAACAAGAATACTTTTTCTCCCTCAATTTCTCCTTCCAATTTACCAGCACGGCCACTTCCTCAGCCTGGCCCCAAGTGATAATCTCTGTTTTGGAGTGCTGTGCATCTGCCCAGCGCCCTGCAGACAGAGCCACACTCCCTCTTGCTGTGCTGGAAGGTGGCAGGACATGGGCAAGGCTTCCCCCAGGGACTGTCTGACTGCACCAGGCAGGTCTGTGCTCCTGGATGGGCAGAGCTGCTGTGGATCAGAGCTGGCTGCCATCCAGCTGGCACAGAGCAACGGGAGGAAAAGTCCTCTCTGCTTTTCCTGAGCCTTCATAGTGCTATTTGAGGACCTTCAGGAGCTCCATTAAGGTGAGGTAAATTGAGTTAATTATGCACATTAATCATGCCTATTAATGTAGTGCTAATGAGGATACAGGGTCCTTCTTTATACCTGACATTAGGCAAGCACAAAAAATCCTACTGACTGAAAGGTGCATGAGGGAGAGAGGACATGAAAACCCTGAGATATACTAAAAAGATCTCTACCTGCAAAAATTGGTTATTTTTTTTGGCAGGGATTTCTGCCTCTCTACATTCACATCTGATTCCTGTCACCAAAACCAAGACTTCCTGTTGCCAAAACAAAGCTGGCTCTAAGGACAGAGAAGTCCTTTGCCATAGCTGGTCACCTGCAGGCCAGTCACAGGGCTCATCCCACAGGACCTGAACCTCTACAGTTCCTTTATAGCTCCTGTTTCCATGGCTAGGACCAGTCCAGACATTTACACAGAGAGCTGTGCTGAACAGGCACAGAACAGGGAGCCACCTCTCCTTCTTGCATGTCCACTGCCCTTAAAACTGCCAGTGAGTTTTGAGATTTGACTTTCTCCTGCTCTGCCCCTTTGTGAGTAGGGAAAGACAGCAGCCTGCAAGCAATATGATGGAAAATATTTCTGGATGAGAAATGTAAATTCATTGTCTGACCAGTTCCCTCTGAAACCAACCTTAAGCAGTTCTGGGACTAATTAAATCTCAATTCCTTGTGGAATCCAGATGAGGTTTGGGTCCCTCTGTTCTATATCCAGCATTACTCCAACTAGTTTTGCATGTTTTCGAAAGTTCAATATGTTCTCATACCATCTCAGGGCTTGTGCACCTGTCATTACTTCTCATCAAAAAAATATTATTCTGATGGGATTCAGAATGAGTTTTTGAACTCCAGAAGTCTTCAAATCAAGTCTCAGTTGTATCTAAGTAGCACCATAAAGGACTCAGAGGAGAGGCAGGGCCAACTGCTATGTGGTGCCACCATAGCCAAACCCCTCTAGCATCTTAGGCTTGACCAGTCCTCACCATTTGAGGCCAAGCTTTGGGGTCAAGGATGAGACTAGAAGAGTTTAGGAGATATGAAACAAATATGGAAGTAACATCACTTATAAGCTTTGAGGAAAGGCACAAAAAATGAAGTTTCTTCAGGGTCTAAAAGTATATCAGTATTTAGAAGAATCAGACGAAGAGCAAAACGAAAAAAAAAATTAAGAAAGGGACTTTAGTTAGAAGCGCCTTAGGATGACATTTTCTTCTATGGGGTTTAATGCTTTAATCCCTTCTAAGGCAACTGTTCATATGTGGTTAAAGAATAGGGAAAAAAAAGACCATAAAAATACCCAAGAAATTTCCCATAACCTTTCATAAGTAATCTAAATTTGAAAATATCTCCTCCCCATAAACAATACATCTGAAGAAATTAATCTAGATGTCATCTTCTTTTGGCAGCAGATTTGGTCATTGGCTCCCAGAAGATAATATTGTAAAAAAAGATAGACTTCAATGCTAGGACAAAAAGGAATATAAGGAAATGAATAGTTAATTTTGAATACAAACGATGCAGGAAACACAAAATAGGCTTTGAGGGAAGTGTAGGAACTGACTGATTTTGCTGAGAAATCTTGGTGAACAGGAATTTGGTGAACACAGACCAAAGTGTAGGTGGCAGAGGTTTGTTCCTCAGTCCTTCCATGTGACTGACAGGAGATCCATCAGGACTCTTAGTTTTGTGCTCTGGCTGAGATTCACCATATGAAAGGAAGGACTCCTTCCCCATTCATAATGGCAGCTAATATGGTATAAACTGCTGTACCATGAGCCAATCCTCCTTCCCTTTGCATTTAAGATGGAAATGGATCTGCCACTGATTGAGAGCAAGGGGAAAGAGCAAGCACTGCAGGATGAAAGCAGAGGAGGTTAGGAAGGGAAAGAGTGATGTTGTTTTGCTTTGCCCTGTGAAGTCCTGGGGACAGTCCTATTGGGGCTGCCAGAAGCTCTTGTTGCTCCATTACTGTCCCTTTCTCCTCTGAGAGGTCTGGTTAGCATCGTCTGCACTAAACTTCTGGATGCCTTCCCAGCTCTTTCTATGAAGACAAAGCTTTATTCTGTCTTGTGCTTCCCTTCTGCTCTGATAAACCTTTCCATGACCCTTCAGGATTAACTCTGCTGTCTCACTTCTGTGAACTGCCAGACAACACACAGGCTGGATTGATCCCAAAATTCTCTGGGAGTATGCTTTCTGTTTGTCACTCTCAACAGTGATGAAGAATCAACACCACCCAGTTCAAGAGTACAAGTATTTACACTATTCTGACTGTCAGACCCCAGATTGCCAAATATTTAATTATTTCATGAAGTACGTAGCATGCCAAGCTATTCACCTTCTGATTTCCATCAGCTTATACAGCATCAATGTTTTAGGTAAATGGGGACTCCCCCACATCTTCATTAGGGCTTCTGAGGCCTCTCTGACACTAATCCAACGGCTTTTGAGCAGTGCCCTACTTCCCCTGGTTCAGGATCATAACCATCATAAAAAAAAACACAGTAGAAGAAATTTTTCCTCTGCATCAAAGATGAGACTAATTTCACTGGTGAGGCTACAAAATAGTTAGGTAAGAGTGCACTAGGACAAACTGGAAATGACAGAAGGTAAATTGAGGAATTAGGTTGTTTTCCTTCCCAAGTATTTCTCTGTCAATGGCCCATGCTGTCCAGTGGACACATTCCAGTGAGCCACACCTTCCCAAGTGTTTCAGAGACTACGCACATCTCCTTGTTAAAAATGGGCCAAGAGACAGAACCTCCTTTAAAATGGCCTTTATTGAAAAACAGTCATGGGTGGGGAACCCGAGGGGTCAGGCACACCGCTACTGCTCCCCAGTCGCGATGAGGAAGGAGAAGGTGATCAGATTTGTCCAATGCCAGAACTGGGGCTTCTGTCCTCATGAAAAGTCACAGGTACACATTTTGCACCCACAGCCAATGGAGGTCATGTTAGTGGGGTGCTGTAGGTCGTGGCGACCGACAAGGCAGCTCTGGATGGCAATTTCGTTCTCTCCACTAATTCCTTACTGAGGGAGCACTATTCTTAGTTCCAGATGTTATTTTGGCTCATTGTTCTAAGGGTTTTTAACTCTGAACTGTGCCCGTGAGCACTTGCGGTTACATAGTATTTAAAATGGGAACAGGGGAGGCGGGCGTAGGTACAGAGTACTGGTACATAAACCGGGAAGGAACAAACAACTAGAACTTTTACAGTTTACAACGACATAAGGCATTAACAAACAGACAGTTAACAACAACAACCTGGTAAAGACAAACTTGCATCTTGTGAATTTATTCTCCACATTCTGACTCCTCTCTCCCAGCCCTCCAGTCACCCACAAAAGAGCTTCAGGAAGGTCCCACCTCCTCCTGCAGTCCAGCTGTCTCTACCTTATCCATCTACACACCATCATTTGGCACAGGATTGACCACTGGATTAATGTCAGTAGTGGCAGAAGCCCAGCATGCATCAAGAACCTCTCAAAGTCTGAGACAAAAGGTTGTAATCTCACACTCCTCATTACCTGAATTTAGCCAGATCCTTGTATTGCATAATCTCCTTGCTGATACCGCTTTCTATTGTGTGTCTCTCAAAAGCTCTCCAAATGTATAATTACTTTGTTGATACACTGAACATGGTGGCAAACTCAGATCATTATAAGAAACATGTACTTGGTTTATTTTATGTAGCCTAAAATACTCTCTGGAAATACTTCCTATTCTCCTTCCTGTATTACCACAGGGGTTCTTTACAGCTCTGATTTAGTCCTTTGATGACACAGAGAATTCCTGCCAGAATGTCTAACATCTGCCTTCATTTCTATCTTTGCAGGATGTCTATCATCTTCTCTTCCATGAGAATTTTTTCAGCTGCAGAAAGTTCACTGCTTTAGTTTCACACACAATTCTCCTGCAAGAGCCTCTGCTGGTCTCCTGCCTCACATTTGCCAGCATTTTGGGGGATCCCCTTCTTTCTTGATACTGACCTCATGCCACTTGTTTTGTTGTTTACATCAAGGAACCTTCTGAGAGGGTACATTGCTGGTATGTCTCAGCTTTGATACCACAAGCTGTATCAGCCTTATCAGCACTTGTTTCAAACATGCACTTCTTGATAGTCCCAGAAACCAGCAAGCCATGAGACACCAACACCTGTGGGTCAATCTAACAAACTGTTATATTAAAAATTCACTTACTATAATTAGCACACGTGGTTATGATTATGGTCATGTGGATTTTATCCCTTCTAGTTAACTTTTATGCTTGGCTAATGGTCAGGGACTTTGGTCAGAATTGGAAAACAGACAAGATCTGTACAGGGAAGAATGTGCAATGTTCTCCCAGACTTTCAGAGCACCCTAGCAGAAGCTGCCCCAGAGTTCCCCTGTGCTATGGTTAACTATGTGAATAATTCTGAGAGGACCAGGGATCTGACCCGGCCACAGGTTTTTTCTGGTTAATTTCAGAAAGAGCCTGGTTCGTGCATAATCCAGTAGAGAATTTACATTGGTAACTCATTTCAATGACTTCCAGCTACAATGTGTGAAATTTTGTATTGCATTCCCATTTTTCTTTATCCTATTCCCAGTTCCATGTATGCCTTTCTGTGCTGGTATTATTCCCCCAGCCCACCCCAGGCTGCTCCAAGACCTAAGAAATGCTTTTTAAGCCTCAGCTTTGATGAACTGCACCTGGGCTGAGCTCCTCCTGAGCTTATCAGAAACTGTTCCCAGGAGCTAGTCCTGTCTAATGAGCTTCTGTTTTTTAATGAACTGCCTTGGAAAATTATTTTTCTTGCCTGAATAACAACACAAGTGTAATAATATTTTTGTTATTGAATCTTCAAAGAAAGTTACCTACCCAAATTGCAGCCAGATGGAAAATTGCTGTGACTTAAGCCAACTCTCTTGAAGCCCCATAAACAGCAGCCCAAAGTGAGACCTTTGAGTTCTCAGGGACTGAAGCAAGCAGTGACTGGCAAGTCCCTCTGAGTGGAGCCTCTCAGAGCCAGCAAACACTAAAGCCTGCTCTACTTAGGGGGCTGGCAAACATCAACAGATCCTGGGCTGATCCTCACTCCTCTAGGCTCAACCCTCTGCCCATTTAGAAGATGCAAAGTCATCCAGAGTAGGAGCTTCACTGAATTGGAAGGGAATTTTTCCCAGATACCTTGCAGATACCCCTTTGGTCTGTGTGCCTGGAAGCAGATATGCTGCTGCAAATAGATTATGGATGTCGCTCTCTTAGATTCTTAAGCACTTATGATTTATAAGAAGGGCTTGTAAGAGAGTTACTCTTGTGGTGTAGAGAAGTCCATACAAATCCATCATTAAATTGTTTAATTTGAACTAATGTTGTTTAACATTTAGGCATTAGTCAACCAAGACTGGGTATCAGTTTAGCAAGAGGGTCTACTCTAAACCTTTCGTACCAATAGGAAATTCTTCCTAACTCCTTTTTATCTTTACCCTTTCCCACTCATCCCTGTCTTCCCTCATTAAGCCCACTGCCCTTTGGATAATTTTTTTTTTTGGTCATAGATTGATTGATTTTACATTTTCTTTTTCTCTGTGTGGGCCTTTTCCTTCTGCAAGAAAGCTCCAAAGTCGTTACAGCAGCTGCACCCTAACTTTTATGACATTCAAAATAATGTGAGTTTGTTCATCTCCATGTTTCAGAGTGCCTGAACTATAATTTTATTTTCTGGAAGGATTCTGTCAAACAACTTGTAAAGCTTTTGTAGTGCAGCATCTGATTCATAGATAATAATCAGAAATGGCATTGAAAAATTTTGCATACAAACACCTTTTTATTAAAGCTATAGTTTACCTCAACTCATACAATGATTTAATCATTCTTTTGACCTCTGTGAACCCTAGTAAAAGTTTCTTACATTTAATTTCTGATCCTAACTTTTAAAATTAAATCAATAACACTTTGTTCAATGAAAAATTTTAAATGCAGGCATAGCTCTAAGCTTGGGAATAGTCTAATTGACTTCAAAGGAATTAAAAGGTGCTTAAGCACCTTGCTGAATTAATAACTAATTGTATTATAACTTCAGGAACAAACTTAATTTAACTTGAAAGTTCAGTATAGTTTATTTAAACTTCCAGTTACAGATGGAATGTTCAGGTCTGTATGAATAAACACAGTGGCATATCAGAAATTGCAAATTAAAACTTGAGTGAAGGAAAGAAGACTAGCTCAAGAGATACAGAAGAAGCTAGTCTAACACAATTTCAACAACTTATTCAAAAAAATTGATGTTTTTTCCTTTATTCTTGCAAGCTGAAAGATTATAAGAACTGACAGTATAAAATTACAAAGATAGGAGAAATTAATGAACTACTGGAAGGGAATGAAGGGTCTATTCAAAAGACAGTTCCTCCTGCTTTTCCTGCTGAAAAGGATTCTGTTACTTCTCATACACAGAAAATGCTGTAATTTTTCTCTTCTACAATATTATGTGCAGAAGAAACAACCAAAAAACAGTCTTGATGGTACTTGAACATATTTCAAGAAGTCTTGCAGTGTGCTATGAATAGAAATACATTTGTTAACTAAGGGAGAGGAACAAGACATTTTTTCTTTGCCAAACCCAGATAAAATGTAACCAAATTGCTGGACTGGTGAGATTATATACTCTCCCCCTTCCTTGCTCCCAGGGACAATGGAAACTTTCTTCTAGTGTTAAAGCTTTCTTTTTTTGGATGAAAACATTATGAAAGATGTTGTTATTTTTAAAAATCCATTAAAAAAAGATTTTAATAGAAAATTTTAAACTGTTATGATAGGATTGTGTTTTTAATTCATGTGAATGTTTAAATGTGAATTTTTCCTTCAAATAAACATTTGCAGACCCAAATGTTTTGGTTCAGAATACACTAATACTCCTTGCATACTCATTTTGAGGAATAACCATTTAAAACAAAGGGAAGATAATTCATCTAATTTCAACTGGTGCATGATCACAGGGCAGTAAGGCTTGGCCTAATTTAATAATTTTGATGTGCTTACATCCAAGACAAACATGGTTTATAAGAAAGAGCAAAGCTGAGTTTCCAGCCACTATGTTGACTAAATTATTATTCATCACTGTTTCAAATACAGCACATCCTTCCTGTGCTGTTGAAGTCACCTGCTGTCTGAATGCAGCTATCAAAGTCATGTGTTATTATGATATATGGTACAGTAAGCTGGAAGATTTTCCATGTAAATCAAAACAGCTAGAGATTTTCAAGCTAGCCTAGTTTACATCAGGGTCTCAACTTGCAAGAAATAAAATTATAAATATGTCTTTTTACCCTCTTGAAATGTTCCCAAAAGCAACTGGAGGAAAATAGTTTTGCATTACTGAAGACAAAGTGTGTGGACTGCTGAATGTGGGTGGCAGAAGGCATCTAGGAAGGGGCAAAAGTCTTTTATAGCATCACTTTGTCATGATCAGAACCTAGCTGTGTATCCTGCAAAGGGCAGATAAGAAAGGCCTGTCAGGCTCCTTGTGTCTTTGAGGAATCCCTTTGTGAAGACTCTTCTTGTGTAACTACCTCTCCTGGTGCAGACAACCTTATATATGTTTCTTTTCTGCAGAAATGAATCCCAGAATTTTTGCTCAAATAAGTTGCTGCCAGCTGAATAAAAGGAAGGGCTATTATCCATCTGAGTTGATGGAGCTGACATTTTCTGTGCTGTAGAAGCTTCTCTTTGCTTCTCCGGGCTAAGTGAATTACATTGTGAGACTTAACAAGCAGATGATCTAGTTAGAGTATTTATGCGGCTTCCATTAACCCAGGCTTCCCATGCAAGATGTTGAATCACTCTCTTGTGAGCAGGGAATATCCTTAATGTGGTATCAGTGGGGCACAGAGAGTGCATCAGCCTGGGTGTGTGCAGCTCTGCCTCAGCTCCCTGGGTCCCCTGGAGCACGTCTGGATGGGGACAGCCTCATGCCTTAGCCTGCCCCATCATGGGGGGAGCTCCCTGTTCCCTCCACAACAGGGCTCACACAGAATTCCTGTCACATCCCAGAGGACCCGGGCAGATGACAAAATAACGGGATTAAGGGTGAAACCCCAAATGTAATAGAAAGGCTTCGCAAAAAATGGTTTGGGGATAAACCTGGGCAGCGTACCCAGAGTCTCACTGTCTGAGGATGTATTTGTAAGGCATGTTAGGAGCTCTGAGTTTGAACACTACTCTGCTTGCTCTGAACTTCTTTAGTCTCTTAAATCTTAGACTACAGTGCCCAGCCTGGGTCCTTTCTGAGCCCCTAGAAATGGTGTGTCACAAAGCCACATTTCAGGCTTGTCTCACAAACAGCAATGATGATTTTCTATCATAAAACAAGCTGTTAAGACCTGATGCTGAGGTCAGAACTTGGGAATTACAGGCTTCTTCAAGAAAGATATTGGGGACTTCAGCCTCTCTTAAAAACTGCAGAGATTACCAAACAAGGATCAGAGATCTTCAGGACATTGCAGAATAGGAAGAGAGGCTCAGTACTGGGACCAAATCAAAAATAATCTGTGCAACACCACAACTTGTCCATCTGAGACCCCACTGGTAAACATTTATCTCTCCTTGTGGGAGTTAAGGACTTTTTAAAAAAATTGTTTGCTTTTTGTTTTTATCCACAACTGTCTTTCACTGAATATCTGAAAAATTGGTTTAGGACTGGTTTCATTTTCTGAAAACATCTTTTCATGAACCAACTATATTTTTGAGAGAGGAAAAAATGTTCTGCAAACATCCTTTGGAAACAAAGATGTGCAAAGCGTTTTATCTTTTTTAAAAATGGAATGAAAAGTGTGGATGGACTTTTAACCCCCTTCAGGACTGAAACACTGATGAAACCATATGGGAAACTTATTCAATAGAATATCTATGGATAAATGAAAGAATTGAGTTTTTGAAGCTTCTTATTCTTAACACTAAATTCCATTTCACAAGGCATACGTACATGCATCTCTGAAGTATTACCCAAAAAATCCTCTTAACACTGCAACAGCTTTCATCTCTCTGCTTTCTGCAAAGACTAATCCATACCTATAGAAACAAGGGACCTTTTGTTCAGCTCCATTCTTAGGACATTTTTTGTTACATTTTTCGTTACATTTTTCCTCTGTAGAAGCATAACAGAGTAAAGCCTTATATGGACCCAAGGAGGCAAATACAAAGGCAGGCTTATATTCAATGTGTGAATCTTGACTCAAAGGAGGATTGGATAGGCATGAGGATATTATCCATCTGTAGTTAATACATTTCTTTCTATGATAATGTGTTTGTGGCTCTGATTATCTGGTTGGGATGGCCCTAGAATCACAATGACAGAATAAATTGAATCCAAAGTAGTTGTGCTAAGTCACATCTATATTAGTAAATTGAATATTTCCAGGGCCAATTTCTGGTGCTGAGGTCAGCTAGCATAGACTGGCCCCAAATTGAGCTGAATTTCTTTCCTTTCAAAGCACAGAGTCTGCACCAGTAGTGATTGCTGGGACCAGTTTCCAGCCCTGCTAACCACCCACCTGCCCTGGGATTTGAGCCAGTAGAATTTAACTGTGGGAAAAAACCACCCCAGGGACAATCCTGGGCTCCCAATAGGAAATGCCAAAATGCAGCATCTTGGAGTGCTCCTGATCTGATGTTATTTATGTCTCTACATATGCTTATGATAGACTGCACACCTGTGCCTGGGAAAGGAGCTGAGGACAGAGTTGTTATTGCTGTGTGTGTGACACAGACTTACTGTGCCAACTGGGGCAGATCCCTGGGAACTTTTTCTTTCCTTCCCACTGCTGTTTCTTTCAGTACAGTGTGTATTATCTCACAGGAATCATGGTTCTGGCTGCTGTTAGGCTTAAAGATAGTCAGGTAACCATGAGGAAAGATTATAGGGACCAGTGATTTTCAGATTAAAATGCTTCAAGCCAGTATCCTTATCAAGGATTTTTGGTGCATGTTTCCTATTCATTTCAGTGCCCTTCCAGACAAATTTGTCTGGAATGTGGGATTTTCCACAGCTCATTTACAGGATGTTTAATTCACTGGTGAGCTGCACTTTACCCCATCTGTGCCAGCCCACAGAGCAGAAGGGCTGGGATAGCCCCCAGCTACAGAACCCAGCTCACAGCACAACGTCATTCATCTCATTCCCAAGCTCCTGGCTCACATGTCTGGCCTGCCAGCTGTCTCAGAGGCTTGCACACATGTACCTATTAAAACCAGAGCAAACTGGTCATCTCCAGCTCATTATAACTTAGTTTCATATGTTTGTTTTTCCTCATGGCAGATTTCTGTCTCAGATCCAGAACCTGCCTGCAGTCAGTGGCCAGTGCTGACAGAGCAGAGACCATCTTCCCCAGAAGACCTATGTGTGGAAATTGGTGATTTTTTTTTTTTTTATTGAGCTCCAAAAGCTTCATGAATTATTCAGCTATCTTATTCCCAGGTGTCTTCTTCCTCCATCTCTGAAATTCAGGTTCCATCCTCCTTGCTTGGGGATCACTCTTTTGTTACATGCCACCTCATACAGTGATGCCTTGAACCCAATCATGTCTCTTGCTGCAACTGCAAGATAAATAATATTTATATTTTACTCTTTCAGGATTTAGACTTTTATTATTTATGATATATTTTATACTCAGCTGTAGCTTTAATATTTTGTTGTTTTAAAATTATTGAAACTTTGGAGATGGAATTACTTTGTGCATATCCTGTGTGTCACAGTCACATAAATAAAATTATTTTGATTAAAACTTAAACTTGGCTTAAGTACATCGTGGATAAAGGTCATCTCAGAAGCATGTATTCATTCCATGTAGCAGGGGCAGGAGAGAGAAGATGCTGGCTATTTTCCCAGGTGCAAAACAAATGATGCCATAAGACTCTGCTCCCTTCCAAAGGGCACTGGTCTTTCTTTCAAGTCACTCCCTGCTTGCTTTGACCTTCCTTAAGTGTCTCCTTTTATTGCTCTTTTTTTTTTCCAGCTGGAAAGTCATTGGAGTAAAATCTGACCTCAATGATTCATCCAAGGCTACAAAATGAATAGGCTCTTTATGAAAAACCAAGCACAAAGACACTGATCCATGTCTCTATCCCAGTCAGATGGCTGAGGTCCTTCTGCTTACTCTGTGGCCAGCTTCAGTGGCAAACTTTGGTCCAGTGCATGCTCACATGCCTGTCTCCAAAATCCCACATGCAGCTGTGTGTTCACATACAAGTAAACAATTATTCCCCTGCTTGCTGGAACACTGCTGATTTCTTCATGTTGGAAAATCAATAAGTGCAGGCTAGAGAGGAAGAAATTTTTTTCTGTTATGTAGATCCCGGTAAATGCCCACAGAACTTCTTTAGTGTGAAGGTGACTGAGCACTGGAACAGATTCCCCAGAGAAATTGTGGAGTCTACCTCACTGGAGATATTCCAGAATCATGTGGACACAATCCTGTGCCATGTGCTCCAAGGTGATCCTGCTTGAGCAGGGAAGTTGGAGCAGATGACCCCATTGTGGCTCCTTCCAGCCTGACCCATTCTGGGATTCTGTGAAATGAGCTGAGCTCATGTGCAGTCACAAAGGCTGGGGTCAAGTTAAGGCTGGTAAAGTTGTTGAATGCCATTTCAACAGTACCTCTTTCCTCCTGTAATGCAAGATAATGAACCAAGAAGAACTAGGCCAGGCCATCCCATCCCTCTCCTGTTTGCTACAGGACTACTTTCCAAAATTCTGATTCTTTAAAACCATTTTGAATTTTAGTGCTACATGTGTTATATTTGCCCAAGTATGATATAAGAAATGAGATGACTTATTAGAAATAAACTTGGTGCTAACATTAATAATACAGCAATAAAGGACACATTGAGTAAAGGAAAACCTCAGCAAAGGCTGAGGATATCCTTGCCAGGCTGCAGCCCACTTCAAGGTTCTCCCCAAGTTAATAGGGCAGAAGTTACAGTGCCCCAAGGCCTTAAGTAACATCCTGGCTTCAAAAGGACACTTGAAACACTTAAAAAGCAAGTGGTTCATTTGAAAGATGTGGTTTGAAAGACTAATTCTCCATGCATTAGGGACAATACTTACAGGGCCCTTAGCTTTTGGCCAAAACATCTAAGAAGTTACAGATCTGGAGGAAGTGGGAGGGTAAAACAGCATCATAAGGGGTGGCTGATTATATCCATGAATTTATACTCCATGCAGTGTGGATGTTTTTCTCTTAACCATTGTAGCAAAATGTGGTTTATTACTGCAAGGCAGAGTGACAGTTCAGTCTGAGAAGTTCTGAAAAGGGAGATTTGAAAAGCTCCATTAAAGAAATGACAGGGATGGGCTGCAAGGAGGTTCCTAAGAAAACTTTGTAAGAGATTTTCTTCCTAATATAAGTCACTATTAAAGTAAATGAGCATGAACCTTGCAAAGAAATGAGGCATTATGTCCCATGAGATTTCATCTACCTATCATTATGGTCAATGAAAGAACTTCCATTAATCAAAAAAGAGAAATATTTTCATCTAAGCGCTGGGGGAACCTGAAGACCCATCATTTTTTCACATTTGGTTTAATTCAGATGCTTTTCTTTTCATCAGTCTTTTCATTATCTGTATGTCTCATTAATGCAGAGGAAACAGTTTCTGTAAAAGATTTTTTTTTTCTGGCAAAAATTAAAGGTCTCCAGCTTGCTGAAAATATTAGGTTTCAAAATTGGACTTCAGTGCAATCCTCTCAATAGTGTTTTCATCATCCTCTGCATACCTGACACAGGCACTGAGGATCTACTTGGAAGAAACACTCAGCATGTCCAGTTGTATCAATGGTAAGCTGTGCTCCAGGCACAGGAGGTGTTTGGCTGGTATGTTCAGAAAAACAGGGATGTGGTATTTCATAAGGGATGTTCAGAGTGAATGTAGATGCCAGATTTTATTACCAGTCCTCTACAGAGGAATAGAGATGTTGAGAACACGGATTACTGCTTTATTTCCTGCTGTGTGTATGTGTGTGCAAGTGTAGTGACAAATGCCATAGAAGAGCAAAAAGAATATTGGCCAGATGGTCACTAACCAAAAACGTGGGGGAAATAACTTTTTGTCAACTTGTTCAATGCTTTATAAAGTCACTGAAGGGATTTGTTCCAAATTAAAAATAGTGTGCTAATTTATCATTGAGGACTGAGTTCACATATATACAAATGAGGAGGACAAATGAAAATAAAACAAGAAAATTAACATCCCTAAATCCTAATAACTTGAATTTGCCATCATATTGTTCATTTAGTGCACAATTTTTCATGTAAAAATTCTTGAGTATTAAACCAATGACTTAGAAGAAAATGTGAGTCACAAGAAATTACATAAGAAGAGCTGTATAGAAAATATATTGCTAATAAAATGTTTCACTTTCTTAGACGTTATCAAGTCACTTAGATCTGTATCTCAGTGTTCACCTGTAATGAACTGTGTGTACATGTCGTGAACAATGTGCTGGGACTGCTCAGGAGATCTCCTGAAAACAAAAACTGTCACAAAATGAATTAAAACTGTTTAGCCGGTGAAAAAAACAGAGCACAATCTCAAATGCTGCTATAACAAGCAGCAAAGTACTATTTGTATGGTAGCATGAACAATGGAGCTTCAGTCTTGCAATCATAAAAAGGAAGAATGGTTTCTTTCCAACATGAGAGATTTTCAAATGCACTCACATTCCAAGAAAAGGTGGGGGAGCAGACATGTTCCTGTAAGATGCTCATAAATGTCACAATCCATTGTTGAAGGTGCTTAGACTTTCCCAGAATCAGTCCTGGGCTGGCAGCTCCCTAGAGGAAAATTGAGTCACTCTTTACTATCTAGAAAATATAATTTAATGACAGTGTAAAAGAGATGTCAGCTCTTGTCACTGTCACCCTTCCATCTACAGGCTTTTCACTGGGAATGCAGTAAAGTTTAGGGTTTTTTGCCTTTTATTCCCCTTTCTCTTCTGAGGCTATTCCAAACTTGTTCTGTGTAGTTATTCTGTGCTATTTTGAATCAGAAATACTCAGCTCAGCAGTTGGGAGCATGTTTGGCACTTGTATAAATTTATGTCACGTATTCCTTTCAAGTAAAACCACAGGAATACAGGCACGAAGATGATAGCAGACAAGGAGCTGACCAGGAGCAGTTATTAGACTGTAACTTGCCATGCTGCTGCAAGAAAAGCACAACACATTGGCTCTTTGGGAATATCACCTTTCCACCTCCCACCCCCTCCTCAAGCCCTTGCACTCATGGACATTAACTTGTAGAGAGGAGTGAAACACAAACATCCCCATGTGCCCTGCCTGAGCTTTCTGACATATCCCAAAGTGCTAGTGGAAAAAAATATTTTAAGTTTCCTCCTTGCACTAGGTTTTAAAATGAAATTTAAGTGTGAGATTTGAGAAGATGTAAAGGAACTTACTGTTGAAGACTATGACAGAGACCTGTGACTGATGATCATCTTCATTTTGGCTCTCACATTCTCTATCTCTGTGGAATGAGGAATTTGGAGATGGAACCCTAGCCAGCATAATATTTGGGATGACCAAAGGATCCAGAGCTAGTTCAAAACATTTTTGCACTGGGGAATTGTGAGCAGGAAGGACATTTGAAAGGCTGCAAGAAACTAATTCGCTCAAGGAAAGCCAAACAACTTTTTTTAAAACTAACAGAAGTTATAGCTTCCAAGAAAACCACAAAATTGCTATGGTAATGGATTAGAATGACCTCAAAACAAGAAAATGCTTATGTCATAGAGTCCTGCTTCCTATTCCAGCATGAATTTCTGCATGAAGTTCTAGACAGACTGACTGGGGGGGCCTTAATTTTGGATGCCAAATTAGAGTTTGTTGAAAGATGGTCTTATCTGAATATTTCCTATGAGTTTAGTTTGCAGCCACAAAGCACCATGAGTAACTTTGTTAGAGCACTGACATTCCTCTTAAGGTTCAGTCTAATCCTGTACCTACCAATATTGCCCAGGGGAAAAAGAAAACAGGGCAAGCATGTGTAGGTCCCAACAAACACTTTTCCAGTCACTGCCTATTTCAGAGAGTTTAAGCCTAATGTGCTTTGTGTATTCATAATCTAAAGAATATTTTCCTTGTCCTTGTCCTGTCTCCCCTTAAACCCATCTAAGCTCTTTATCAGTATAACCCTTTAACTATTACACAAATCTACCACCCATTGTTAACAAAACCTACCTGTTTTGAACAGTTCCTAATGTCATTTAGTGGCCCTTAATTCTTCAAATGGAAACCTAATCAAACTTGCCTCATCAACTAGGGGCATTTTTATCAGATTCCCAGTTGCCATCAGAAGCAAAAACTACTTAACAGTGCCATAATGTAACTGTGTCCTGATGTCTCACTCTACATTCTAAGTTGTTTTCTCCACTGTGCTGCTTTTTCACATCTTACTGTAGAGCAGGGAAGGAAGGAAGGGAACTGTGTCCTCCTGTGACTGGGATCATGTGCTTCACTCAGTAATGTGTGTGAAGGACACACATATTTATCTCCCCCTCTTTTTTACTGTTCTGTTTACAATCAGCCTACTTGAGTCAGTAGGAGAATTCTGAAAGAGACAGTTTCTTACTGAGAAAAGTGACTCCCAAGTAGTCAGAGTTGTGGTTAAACTGCCTCCCACACACTAAAGAGCAGCAAACCAAGTAAGCAAGCAAAACTTCTCCCTAAAAATGTAGCATCTCAACGAACCAGTTATAATGCTGCCAAACACAGGGCTGTAGAGCTGGACTGAACTGGGTGTACCCTTAACAAAGCTATGGAGAGTCTTACATTTCTGGTAGGAAACTATCAGCCAGAGGAGTGATTATCTGCTCTCCTTTACCACATTACAGTTTTCATTCTAGTCCCAGTTTGTTAGAAAATTTCTCCATCCCTGCCATTTGCACTGTGATATTCCACTGAAAACCATTATTAGACTGAACTGCTCAGCTCGAGCACAAGAAAACCATTCTGGAGGGAAACTTGGAGGAACTAGTTTTGCAGCTCTGAAAGGAACACTTGGAGTGTGGGCTGAAGAGGAGAGAGGCTTTTGTGCCTGCTTCCCTCCTACTGAGTGACCTCTCAGCCAGAGGAGACAGACAGACAGCTCAGCAATTTAGCACTTGTCAGCTCCCACGAGCACCTTGACAGGCTGGAGAGGTGGTATACAAAACTGACACTTGAGAGGGCAAGGTCTTGAAGGAAATGAAACAGGGTGGGGAGCAGTGGAGGGCATTCCCAGGCTCACCAAGCTATGTGACATCACCGGGTCCCTCCCAGCCCTGGGGCTGGTTGCAATTTCCATCACAGCTTGGGTATTGCAGGAGAAATGACAGTTCCAGCTCCCCTCGAAGGTGTGGGCATGCAGCTGTTGTGGGAAGGAGTGCTGCTTGTGGCCTGGGAGTTGGAACTGGGTGATCTTTAAGGTCCCTTCCAGCTCAAACCATTCTGTGATTCTACATCCAGAAATATCCTCGTGCTTTCAAACCACAAAAATATCCAGCCCAGACCCATAAGAAGGTCTGAGCACAATCTTTATGGGTGCATTTGTCTGTGATGGTAACTGGTGAGTGATCTCTCTGTCTTTGTCTTTACCCTCGAGGTTTCTCATCTTATTTTCTCCCCCTGTCCTTTTGAGGCAGTCAGTGAGTGGGAGTTTGGCCCCTTACCAAGGTTAACTGAGCACAAGTCTATAGGTTTAACTGAGCTTTTCTCAAGCCTTGGGGAGATGATAGCAACACAGAAGGTGCCCTTCCATCTGAGGGCTTTGCACATTTAAAAAATGTCAACATTATGCAACTGATGCTAGCAGAGTTACATTCAATTGACACCAATATGTATTCAAAATCATTCTTCAACAGTTTTATTTTTTTGCTTGTGTCAGGCAGCACACAAATATGAAATGAAAATAAAATGACCAGACTGCTAACAGACTGAAACTGTGGCAGGAACAGCTTAGTATAGATGTACTGAGGAGTATTTTCACTGAAGATAATTGAGTGATGGACCAGGTCAGAGATTTCTGCAGAAGTGGCAAATGAAAACTGGAGAAAAAAGAATATTTGGGGGTGTAATTGCTGAGAAATAAACATGGAGAAGCTGTTTCTATCTAGGTAGATATTTCCTTCTAATTTGTTTCTGTTTTCCTTACCAATCCATGTTCTATGATCAAATCTGTTCAGCAAAGGCATCCTGCAATGCCAGAACATTTCCTGCCACGATTTTTGACACAGTTAGCCAAAACAGTGTGGTCTTCTGTATTTTTTTAAGTTAGGAAAAATTGCTGACAGAGACAGAACCTCTTTTATTTGCAGAAACATGCCACAATTGTGATGATTGTAGTAACTCCTTTTGCCAAATTCTCTCCATCACTCTGGCCCCTCCCCATCCTACCCAAGTTGTCTCTGATTCACACAGGTTTTTTCTCACTTCTGATGCTTTCCTTCTGGCTCGTTTTCTGCACTTGTATCACCTTTTGGCTTCTCAGAGGCCCAAAATCCTTACTGAAAAATAGAGAATTTGCCCTCTTTTTTCATGCATGATTTACAAGTGCTTTTGGGCCAATGCTTTATTTCTCTGCCTGAACTAAAACTGCTGCCATTGTTGATAACAAGCTTCATAAAGAAATCTTATGAAATCTTAAAATCCTTGAAAGAAAAGCAGTATTTATGCATAATCTATATTATCGTGCTTCCTTTCCTTTCCTTTCCTTTCCTTTCCTTTCCTTTCCTTTCCTTTCCTTTCCTTTCCTTTCCTTTCCTTTCCTTTCCTTTCCTTTCCTTTCCTTTCCTTTCCT
>VXBI01006378.1:0-22137 GCA_013397375.1 Toxostoma redivivum | reverse complement strand
CCCAAACAAACAAAATAATAATAATAATAATAATAATAATAATAATAATAATAATAATAATAATAATAATTTACCAACCAACAGTAATAGGACAAGAAATATCAAACTCACTCAAAACCAGAAGCTTACTAACTCATCAATGACCATGAGATCATCTGTTTGATGGACAGTGGAAGATTAGCTAGGAAGCAATAGACAAATAAAGGAAAAGCCTCACACATGGAGTGAGTTGCCATGGAAAGATTAAGGATTCTGGAATTAGAATGTCTGTAATCCATATCTCTCCAAGGTTTCCAGTTTGCAAATGAAAAAACTGTTATTGGGAAAATATCTGCAAGGTGATATTTTCCAGCCCCTTTTTGTCAGTGGCAAAGAAAAAAAAATTGGTTCAGATGCAGCCAACACTGCCATCTTAGGAATAAACTTTTTATAACCTTCTCCATTCCAGCTATATTGACATTGTTTCTGTTGGCACTTCCAGAGTTTATGACTGAGGTAGGGATACCCTGCCAGTACCTCCTGAGAGGTGTCTCTGGATGAGTTTAGCTTTGTGCCTGTTGTCAGGGGACCTCCAAATGACAGCCTCTGATTAACTCTATCACACTCTCATGTCCCAGCAGGATTTTTGCTCACTGTCTGCCAGATGTCTTTGCAGAGTCACATTTTCATACTAGTGGCTCACCTACTAACTTCTCTATGAAATTTTAACTCTTTAAAACTTCCTTTTAATCTTTGAGCCCATCCTTTTTCAGAGGAGCAGGTGTTAGCCAGGGTTTCATCTTTGCTGCAATCTTGCTGTGCTAATTAATGTCCTGGTAAGTCACATTTGACATGAGGAACCTGCAGTACACGGATCTGGGGCTCTCCTGATCTCCTCAGAGGCTTTGCTAATATTGCCCACTATTTTTCCACAGGTCAAATGTTCATTCAGAAAATCTCAGCATCTGTTTTGGTGTCATGAATATGTTACATGTCTCTGTGAAACACCTTAAGTGCATAGCACAGTCCAGCTCACAGTGTCTCCCAAAAAGCCTGCATGTGTTCTCAAAAATGTATGCTCTGTTTTTCCTGGGGAACCTGCCAGAACTCAGCCTTGTCTCCTGGAATTCATCCCCAGGTAGGGAGGAGAAAGTGACTCCTTGTTATGTGCATGTATATATATGGGGGGTTTGCGCTGATGGGATATTTTGCACTTGTTTGTTTGGAGAGCCTTTGAAATGACTAGTCAGTCATCAGTGAGTTCACCAGCTTTACTGATGCTAATTTTTTCAACTGTTTTGCAGCAATAAACCTTTTAATCTCCTCTTCCAGGCTCTGCCTGTGGAGAAGAGTTGCAATAATGAGTTTAACTTGTGGGATGGCTGAGGTGTTCCAGTGGAGCTCTTTACTCTGTCAGCAGCTTGCTCACCCCAAGGATGCTTCTTCAGAGCCATTGGCTCCTTGGCCTTACAGAGGATGAAACAAAGGACATCTTAATGTTTCTTGCCTCTGTGATTTCTATACAAACTTCCCAAGTGGGAAATGAGTTTACTGCTGTATAACCTAAGCTTAACTCATTTATTTGCTAGAGCTTCTATTTGTCTTCTTAGTTCTGTAGCATTACAGTTGCCTGATTTCACTTTAGGTTGTGCATCCAACTTAGAATTAACTGCCACTTGCTTTCTGATGTGAAACACCTCACTCCCCACACTCCTTACAGACAGTCTTGTGATGGATTATGTCCAAGTTAAATAAAAACTATCAAAATCATCAATCTTCTTCAATCATCTACTGTAAGAACAAGTCAAATCTTGTAAACTCTGAGAGAAATCACAAGAGGTTCATGCATATAAAGACAAAGGACAATCCCATCATATTCCTGAATTCTTTCTCTGGATTTATCAAAGCAAGTACTAACTAAGCAGATTATGTTCATGTCAATTATGTGTCAGCATTTGATGCCACACTGAACGGATGAAAAGACCATGTGAGAAGTACTTAGTGAGAGATGAACCTGACCTCAGCAACAAGAGCACTAACAGTAAGAGAACTGGAAATGATATGACAAAGGACACAAAAGAAGCTGTCATGACTGTGCACCTTTACAAAGACTCTGTTGATATCCCATGCACCATAAGTTCTCCTTCAAGCACTAATACAAAGAGGCAGCTTTGAAGGGAAGAGCAGGTGACAGGGCTAAGAGGGATCAAAGGTGACATCTAAGTGACAAGAAAAGCTTAAGGATTGTGTGGAGACCATTTTAAGGTATCAAACAAAACAACGGAGTCAGATTTGAAATGGCAAACAAATCTGAAACTCATGTAGATGGTTTTCAAGTGGCGTGCATAAGTGAGAAAGTGAACATGCAGGCTTAGGGTGTCAAGCAGAGCTGAAACAGCTAAAATAGCCTGAGCTGGAGGAAAGCAGTATTTTTGTTGAAAAATTCCTGCAAAAGCATCTTGCTACCTGACATAAGAACTGTGTCCATTCATCTGGGCAGGTCAGAGGGTGTCCAGGGAATCCTAGGAGCAGCACATACTTTATGCTGGCAGATGGACTCCTGCAGTAGTTGAACTTGTATGACCCTGGATAAAGAAATGTGGATTGCAGAATAACAAGGAAAAAGTAACACCAATTTAAATATTATACTTAGATATTGCACTTCTGTTTAACTACGTGCTCCCTCCTGAGTCACTGACAACTTGAACGAAGGGCTGGCGTCAGGCCCTGGCCAAGACATCCTGGAAGAGGTTTGTTGTGCATGCCTTTCCAAGCTTATTTTCTTCTTACCTCTAAAGCAAAGCTATCATTGTTTCAAGTGTCTGGACTGCCTATTTCAACCTTTAAGTCTTGGAGAGATTCTGGTGTGACTTTTTTTTTTCCATCCTTTTTTTTTTCAAAGAAATCCAACAGTTTTGTGCTCAAGAGTCCTGACAGCTGAGTCACATTCTGATCATGTTGATGCCATTTTGACCTGGCCATATTGCTCAGCCAGACAATATAACTACCTACATTTTCAGAGTTTTATGTTACAGGAGGCATTTTGTTGCCCCATTCTTTCCACTCTAGATATTTTATTTGAACCACTCACAGCCGAAAAGGGCTGTTGTTCCTAAGGTCTGCCACATGTCTTGTCTAACTGATTAGATGTCTCAATGCAGAACTGATCTCAGGTAACTCTTTCCAGATCACCCATGATGCCAAGTAAACAGATGAATGTATTTCAGGCTGGAGAACCTTTCTAAAAAATATTTATTGGGGTCTCAAGCTGTGAAACTGCACAACTTTTCAGGTTGTATGTAATTTATTTTGTGATCAGGCCAAGAGAAAGGTGGTTTTGGAAACATTAGGAGCTTTCAGTTGTACTTGCATCCATCTTCCTGCAGAATCTTCTGCTAATGCTTGTTCTTCTTCCTATGCCTGTGTGGATTTCCTCAAAGGGAATGAAGTTATTGCTTTGGGTGTTCATTTGGTTTGTTTTACATCATGAAATTTACAGATGCACACAGGAGAGGTGAAGGCAGAACTGAGTAAAGAAAATTCACTGCTAAGTTTCTGTCATAACTAGACTGGGCAAGCTGCACACATCCCATTCCATCACCTTTCCCCTCTGCATTATTTTAAAGTAATGTCACTGTTATGAAAATTCTTTGGGATTGGAACTGGAAAACAGGAGAGCAGTCATTGAGAATTTGTTTATTCTGATATGTGAGACACCCTGAAAGCACTGCCCAGTAGTTACCAGCAGCTTTTTGTCTGTGGTTGATGCCTGTGTGAGGCAGGAACAGAGATTTCTACAGAACCCTCTTCCCTCTAATTTATGAAAAGTGGTGGCTCTCAATGCCATTTGTTTTAATGGTTGAACACCTCCATTACAAACATGAACAAAATTATCACAGCCCAAAACTGAACCCACCACCGTAAATTTTTGAGTCATATTGAGTCCTCAATGACTAAAAGAACAATGGAGACAATGTCACCTCCCAAAGGAAAACACATGAGAACTGTATGAAAATGCCTTTAGGACATAGCTTCAAAGGCAGTGGGAAGACTTATTTAATAGGCAGACTGAAGGTAGTGCTGATGCCAAAGTGTTCGGAGTCACTAACTTCCCTCATTAGCAGTGGAATGGGGTGTGAAGGCATCCATTGATTACTTTGTAGCAAGAAAGTTGAATAAAAGTGTCCAGAGAAAGGGAGGCTGGTTGCAAAATATTAGCACAGAGGTGGGGGGTGTTGAACTACGCAAGTCCTTAGTTAAACTATTTGAAGCTTGTTGGTTTGGCTTCAAAAGGCCAAGGATTAAGCAATTGCTAAATGACAATAATTTTCTAAAGGTGCCTTATATTCCACTGCAAACAGCAGATAGGTGGCTGAAACTGGTAATTCCAGAACGTGAATACCACAAACCACAACAAACAGCAGTGATTTATAGATAGCTCTAAAGTTATTGACAAAATGGCATTCAAGGGCCTTAAAAAAAGTTTGTTGAATTCTAGGCATATTTACCCCATTTTAAAGCTGAGTGGAAGATCTTGTGTTTCTGGCCAGCTCTGGTGTGACTTTTGCTCCTCACCAGTCCTGTATTGATTCTTATCTCTTCTCCCTGCCCAAACGTCCTTTCCTTTTTCTCCTGATCTATCTGCCCATCCATACACCAAGTAGCAGAGTGGGATGAACCCTCCACAAGAACCAACAGGCTCTGTGCAATGGTCTCTGGTGTTAGAGCCTGCCTGAGTCCCTGTCCCTGGATGTGAGGAGGTGCAGTCCAAATCCAAGTCCTCTTGTCCAAATGCCAAATGCTGGCAGGGAGTGGAAATGCCTCCAGGTTGTGTGTTCCTGCCAGTTTTTGTTGCTAAAGGTGTTCTGTGCATGAGCAGGGAGAAACATAGGCGAAGATTGAACTAAGTTCACAAGATCTTTAACTCTTCAGTGGTTCCAGTGTGCAATCAGGATCTTAGGGAGGTCCCATAGCTGGGATACTGTGCCAGGTCACAAACCTAACTAGTCACCATGTATTACAGTCTTCCTTGCACTCACAAGAAATATCCATAGACCTGTCTCAGTCCTGGTGATTCTGATGGGGGAAGTGTCTCCAGTGCCATGTAGGACAGGAATCTTATTTTCCAGTTGGTGAAATTTAAAACACTCAATGCAATTCCAATTTTTGTGTGCTTGAAGGCAGCACATTGGACTGGTTGAGGTATGTCTGTAAACTTCAGTGATACTTACACTATTAAACTAAACTGGTTTGTACCAGGAAATTGCTGGGCTGCTCCTTGCCGCAGATTCTATCCCTCTTCTGGACAAGGCCTGGACACAGCTTGTGGGACAGCAGGAGCTGGGACTGTTTCCAAAAAGCAGGTTGAATGCAGCCAGCCTTTTTAATAAAGAGACTCCAGCTGCTCTGACAGGAAGTTTATAATGTCTCTTGGTTCAATCTATTTTGCATTACTTACAAAAGAAAATGAAATCTTGGGGTGCACTGGTAACCTGGAGAGAAGCCTGAACTTTTAATTTAGAATTTGATTTTGTTCTCAGTGCTGTTGCTCGTAAGAGACAGAGCCCTGTAGAGTAGATGTTTTCATCTACTTGAGATCATGGGATCGTGAAACCATAGAATAGCCTGGTCTGGAAGAGACGTTAAAGATCATCTAGTTCCAACCCCCCCACTATGGACCAGGACACCTCCTACTAGTCCACATTGTACAGAGTTTCACTCAAACTCAGTCTCATAAAAAAATTCAGTTTCAAAAAGGTCATTTTTTTTAATGTTCTCTCAGTGAACTAAAAGAACATTTAAAATCTTTAATCTCTTTTTATTTGGGATGGTGTCTTCCTTCAGTTTGTTCTTTACATTGCTGGATGCTTTGTTTTTAAACCAAAGCGAGAATTAAGCTTTTTCAGTATCTATGCAAATGTCCTGAGCAAGGTGTTTAAGCACAAAAGCACTATGTCAGTGAATGAGATGTGAAAACACTGCTTGAATTAAGTCCAGAAATCCTCATACACATGCATAACATTATTTCTTTATTGGGAATAAAGGAAGTAAAGGAGGTACGTAGAAGAAGATAGTATGAAGAAATGCTAAATAATGCACTAGAAATTTTACCTGAAAGGATGTGGGCTTAAAAATGAGTCACCTTATAAAAAAAAGGGTGGGAATGTACTGCAGAAGGGAAAGAAAACAGTAGTAGTAGTTTCTTAAACACTTTTGAGACTCGAAGGTATTGCCTGGCATAATTTCTTTCCCTGAGACCCACAGTGGTTCCATTCCTTCCCACCATCGACAAAAAATGTCCCAGACTCCCAGAGCTCCACATTCTTGGCACTGGCAGTATGTCTTATTAAGCACTTTAGTCCAAACCACGTCTGGATCATATCCTCTTTGTCTGCTGTATTGCTGTTGCTACTCTACTTCAAAGGGTATTGGCATGTGCTGTTGCAGAACTTTTCAGTGAATGTAGGGAGTTAGCACCTAATTTTATCCTCTCAAAGACGATGTCACCTTTCCCATTACTAGAACAAAAGATATAAATCCTGTGGAAGAAGTTGCCTGACATATTTGTGCTCCAAAGTCTGCTTTGTTCATTGCCCTGCAATGGTCCTGCAAGAAGTACATAATCATAAATCTGGACTTATTAGCAACACAGAAGCATTGATCCAAGTCAGAGGCTGGATTCCAAACTCTTTAGTATCTCGAAAAGTAAATTTCTGAGATGTTCTGAAATCAGCAGGTGAGTTCAACTCCAGCATCCCTCCCTGGGGTAATTATATTCTGATAACTGCAACAAGAGTTGTATTCCATATGTTACATCTACAATATTCTTAAATGTAATTTTATTATCCCTTATTTAAAAAAAACAAAAAACAAAAAACAACACTTTTCCATGAAAGAGTGCTGTTGTTACAAGATCACTGAAACTGCACTGAGCAAAGTTCATTCAGTCGTGGTCTTCAGATACAGATCTAGCAAACACCTATGACTGTTTTGTACAGAAGGTGTTGACAGCCACTCCCAATGTTTTTTGCAGACACATCAGTGAGAAGAACCATTAATTTCCTCTTACAAATCAGGTAGAGAAGGTTTTGATGTTTTACAGAAAAGCAGTCATGGAAGGAGCAAGATGAAATATTGAGCCTAATTTTACTGTGGTGAGCACAAGGTAAACTCAATAACAAGAAAACAATCTTCTCAGATTTTGTCAGTATATCCTCTTTCACTGTGTTGGTGAATATATTTCCTTTTCTTGATTACATGGAATAAAGTTGTCAAGTAACAGTTTTGTAGGCCTCTATTTTGTTATTCCAGATCCATACCTCTGTAGCTTGAAAGTGACAGGATCAGCAACTTGTTTCCCCTCTTCATTTTTGCTCATTTAAGCATTTTTTTTTTAAAGCACCATTTTAAAAGATAATTTGAAAATTTTATTTACATTTACCAGTTTGATTAATCCTCCTAAATGCAGGAATATCTTATTTAAGTAGAATATAATTTTGCATTCCCTCCTTTTACTGAGTTTACTATCTCAGTTATTACTAAATTAAGTTTTTCTGCTTTTCTGAGAAGAGATTTTTTCCAACTAGCTTCTAAACCTTTAATAAATATTACCCAGTACATTCAGGTGGCTTTTCCACCTGAATCCATTAGCTTGTCTACTGTGACATATTTTTGAATACAGAAATAAGGGCGAGACTGGAGCTGGTCAGTCCATGCCTACAAAATAGACACTGCAGCCTGCTGAAAGCACAAATGCTGATTTTTCATCAATTTACAGACTAAAGGTGAAGACATATTAAAAAGCACCAGCAAGCAAAAATAGTAACAACTTTTTTACTTGTAGCCTTGTGTCCACTTTCACGAATGTGGTTTCAGACATCTCCCCTTAGCAATTCATGGAAGAAAGGCAGAGCTCTCCTGTGGGAGAAGGGAGAATGATGGGCAGAGAACTGTGCCTGGAAAATGCCTCCAGGTTTTCATTCTGGATAGTCCTCCCCTGCCTAAGGGCTTGTAGAGAGCCGTGTGTGCAGCCCACCTGGAACTGGTGATTCGGGCGCTGTAAAACTGGAATCTCTCCTGCAGGGCCACAGCTTTTCTGCTGCCTTCACACATGGCAGGAAAGTCTGCAATTGGGATCTTGTTTCAAAACTTCCCGTTGGGCACAAAAGAGAACTTTGTGATTTTTTCCCTTTGAGCAATTTCTTGCTTTTGCTATGTTTATAGAGTAAGTTTGGAAGATGCGGAAAACCATGGGTGGATGATCATGGAACGTACATGCTGCCAAATATCACTTCATTACTGATACAGCAGGGCGTAAACTGTATTAATACGCCATTATTTTTACTCAGGATTTAATTCTGTAATGTTAATAATGCAATTTTTTCAATCATATGTATTCAGACCTCTGATCAAAACTGGTATCACCTTCTGCTTCCTTCATAAAAGCAGCTCTAGCAGCAACTTAGACCAAAGGAAACATGAAAAGTTTGTGCTCCATCTTTTTTTTGTATTTGTGTTGTCACTGGTGCCAGGAGGTGGTGCCACAAAGCAGGAAACAGTTTGGGTATGGCCTGACCTGCACACCTTCCATGATCAAGAGATTAGGACGTGGTTTCACCTTCTTCCAAAGTATATTCACGGATCTTTGCTGAATCCTGCCACAATTCAAATATCCCAAGGTAGAAACCAAATATTTGATTACCATTCTATTTGTATTTCTTCCACATTAATGTTTCATTTTTAGTAAGACATTTTATCAGAGAATTCACAGCTTTCTTCTACACCAGGAAATCTCCTTCATCCTTCCATCATAAGCAGACTTGAGAGCTCTGTGATGATCCATCTCCCTTACTTTTTCTCCTTATTTTTCTATTACCTTTCTCACAGGTCTTGTTTTTTTGTTTTGTTTTGGTTTTTTTCTGAAATAGATAGAAAAAGATTAAGTCATCTGAAGCAGGTTAAGAACCAGCATGGTCACTGCTTTATAAATCCTAGAAAGTTTCTGTTGTTGCCTTTTCTTATTTGCCTGGTTCAAGACTGCTTGCAGAAGTGTGGATCTGCACAGAGCAAAATTAAATCAGCAAGTCAAAAACTAAGAGCCATTTCATATTTTCAGTCCTTCTTAGCCCCATGACATGTTTGCAATTCAAAATGGACACCTTTTATTTCTACAGAGAACCTGCAATAGCTTATAGCCATGTACAGAGACAGTGATCCCTCAGTAAACCTCCAAAGAATTCCTTCTTTGATGGATAAAGATGTAAAGATATGATATGCCTTGTAAGTCACACAAGAATGAGTAAACCACTATTTTGAATAATTTTAGCTTGAGTGTGCTTTACAGGACCCATTGCAACTAAAGAAAGTAGTAGTATTTCCTGAACCTACAGATGGGGCTTCAGCCACCACCCTTTTTTAGTGTCTCAACCTCATACACTTTCAGATGAGTTGATTTTCAAACCAGTTCCCCCACTTCCTGTTCTCAGTACCTTGATTATGAACTTGATATAACCTGGTTGCCATCTTCATTCTGTTGCATGACAATTTGTTGGCTCTGTTTCCTTTCCAGATCTGGGTTTCCCCGCACCCCACTCTCCCTGTGTCAGGCTCACGCATGGTCTTTGTAGCATCCAGACTTTGCACTGAATTTCACAACATGCTTGCTGTTTGCTGCCACTCTTCTTGTTTTGCTTCATCCACTGCCTTAGTCCATGGTTCACACACTCAGCTGGATGAACTGCTGTGTTTTCTTTCCCATCAGGTTGTGAGGTCTTTGCTGCTGGACTCAGACCCTCTCAGCTCTGCAGCATGATGCTTTCAAACTTTTGTTTTCTATAAAGTATCTTCAGTCTGAGTATCACACATATAAAAAGTCTCTGGCTTCTCAGAGAGTTGTTTTAACTCCTCAGGATGAGACATGCCTCCTCTCAGGCTGTCTCTGAAGTACCCCCACTTCTTTGGCAGTGGCACAATCTTCTTGTTTCTGGAGAGGAGGAAAGCTGTGGAGTAATTTTACTGTCTGTAGCACTCTGTCTTTGTTGGAGTGCCTGGAGAGTCCCAGAGTTGTATCTGTGGCAGTGTAATATGTATGGAGAAAGTTCCTGGAGTGGAGATCAGCACAGAAAGGACAACCCATTCCCATGCCACTGAACCTTGTCCTTTGACCTCATCCAAACTCCCTACCAGGGATATTCCTAGCCAGTACTGGCTCCCAAGCTCTGCATGGAAGTTGTTCAGTAGAGTACCAGGCTGCTTGGCCAAAACCATGCCAGATGTTAGTCTGACAATTTAAGAACACAGACAAGTATGTCCCAGTGTTCAAGAACATTCCATGATACTGTGGATCTTAGTAATAGAGCCTGAAATGTCCAGGAGGACCTTGCTGTTTCAAAACCTCTTAACTTTATTCCCCCTTGAAGTGTTTAAAGTTTTTAAAGGATTTCTCTCGTTTCCTAGACTTTGCTCCCCTCAATAATACCAAGGTCACCAACTATAATCTTTGTGTTTGACTAAGGAGACACAACAGTCTGATATCACATAGCAACAGAGGGCCTTACCCTCCTAGTCATACTCAGACAGGAGTGCCTGTTCCTTTGGGCATAGCCAGTGAAAAAAAGACACCAGCAGAGCGTGCTGAGGACACTGGGTGTGTTCTTAGAGCCTGCTAAAGTTTACTGGCTGTATTAACACTTCTGCAAGCAGCAGCTTCCAGCCAATTCAGATTTGGCTACCTGCTGCTTTCTCACACTGCAGTGCTACCTTGCCTTTGTCATCCTGACTGCTGCTCTTCTGTTGAGACCAGCAAATCAAATGGATCCAGCCAATTTGCCCGGCTCAGATTGCACTATTTATAGCTCAAATTTGTCCTGTAGATGCTCATTGCTTTGAAAAATGTGCTTATAGACAGAGGTCGTTTTAGCACAGAGAATATTTCTGGTCATGCTCCCTGGTGTCAGCTTGACATGCCAACTAGGATAAATGACAAGCTACAATATGTCTTGTTTCCTAGGGGATTTTTAAATATATTTTTTAACAGTTCACATTTTCATTTTGGCTCTTTGCTGTGATCCTTCATCTTGTCTGTGTGTCTCCAATAGAATTTTGCTCTTCAGTATGACTGACTCATAGGCAGCACTGGGATCAGGTTTGTTTGGATGCTTGTGTACCAAGAGAAGGGCTGGTGTCCTTCAGCAGCATCTGTGAACTCAGACCATTAGAAAGTCCTAAAACCACATTGCTGATCTCTTCCTGTTCTTTGGAATAACCTTCCTATCTTCTCAACCAGCCCATAGGATCCTCTGGTTTTCCTGCCCAGAGTACTTGGGTGATAGGATATAAGAGATTTTATGAGCCTTCAATCATCTCTGAACAGATCAGACTGGGTGTCAAAAATGTTTGAACTATGTTAGTGCAATACTCTACAAGCACACTTAGCCCTGCTGTTGCACGCAATATTTCCATTCCCACAGCCCTCAGGTCCCTGGAATTCTTTCTGCCTTTCATGGTGCCATCATGATTCTATTCACTGGGTCATCCTCAGTCCTGTTGCTTTAACTCTTAGTCTGACTAGTGTCTCTGCTTGTATTGATGTCTTCCACGCAATTGCCTATTGTACTTAATATTTTCTGGTGTTTTTCTAGGATTTAGTTCTGTTCAGACACCTATTGACTTCAATATTTTTGGTTTTTAACACAAACATCTATTCTTTTTGCTAATTGGTTTTATTTTTCCAAATGAAATTGTATCTCTCAATATCATTGCTCCTTCTGCATACACAGTATTACATACTGCATACACGGGACAATATCTCCATCTGACTTATTTCTTGACATTTATTTTTCTTTATAAGAGATGATTAAGTTTAGCTCTTTCCTTTATTCTCCATTATCATTCTGTAGAGTTTCCATCCTTATTACCACAGTTTTTAGTTTTTCTCTGGAAACTAATAAATTTTGATGTTAAAGATACTTTTCCAATATCTCTTTGCTGTACTTTTAAGTCATGCTTTGCTACCATAGTGAGTGTAGCTGCCTTATAGGCAACAGCTTTTCACATCACAGATGTTGTAGTAGGAGGAAGTTACTCCCTTCATCTGCCACTGACTGCACCTGATGAGGTGTCAGGCATTCATGATATCTGGCATCATATTCCTTAAGGAAAGGACAAGGAACTCAATACCTGGCTGCTTCAATCACTGCATAAAGGAAGTAATAAGATACCCTCACACATGGTAGAAGATGTGTGTTCTTGTTTGGTAGAGTCCTATTCTCTGCAACAGGAACTTTCAACACACATATTTACCTGTAAGTGCATCAGACCTCTGGATAGATGCAAATGGTTGAAAATGTTGATTCCATCAAATTCTTCTGTCCAGTGCCCTGCATATCCAGTACCTCCCCTTGCCCCCCATGAAAGCTACTTGGGAACCAAATGTTTCTGAAAATCAGAGTATGCTTTGGTACCTGTCAGTGAATTTTATGAGCTGGTTCCTTAGAACCATTTCTTCTGCTCAGAAGTCCTGTGGGGCAGCTGGGCTGTCAGGTTCTATTTCTGCTGTGGCAGTTTATAATTGAGAGCATTTTCATGTGAATCATTTTTCTTTGGGCACAATCTCTTTTGGGCATAATAACTCATCAGAAAGCAAATGCTCCCAAACCCATGTAATGATTAGAGTGACCGGTCATCTGGCACTTCATGGAGTTCATAAAGACACAGGATGACTGCATCTGAATTCCCCACTTATTCAAATTGGACATGAAGGTTTTTCATCCATGAAATTTCTTAAACTTTGAAATGCTAAATGCTGTAAATACAGCCACTGATTGTCAGTAGTTTGAAAAACACATTGTGTGGTTCAATGTGCAAAACACAAATGGATAAAGAGAGCACCTTTAACCTGGGCATTGTGATTTCAGGCAGGGCTGTGGCCCTGTCAGAAGCAGTAAGTGGGTAGAAGTGTGTGAATAAGGATTATGAAGGATTGACAACAGGACAAGAAAGCAAAAAGTGCAGGTGGAATTGGAGCATGAGGGAAGATTCAGGAGTGGGAACATGAAAAACAAATCAATGTGGCAATAAACCACTATTTTGTCCTGAGTACAGTGAGGATTGGATGTAGGATGGACATTGAATCCAGCTGTATCAGAGACTACACTTTTCAGCCTGTAAAGGCAAGAGTGCAGAAGTCAAACTTGTGTGGCAAATAAAGAAGCAGCAGTAAGGCCCTCTGAGATGAATAGAGGTGTTCAATATTTCTGTCCTCCTCATCCCTCCTCACTCCTTTTTCCCATGTGAACAGAACCAAGTCAGGAACCTACCTTGTCATGTTTTCCTCCAGTAAGATTCTAGAGAATTTGAAAATGGCAGTTTCATTACAGCATCTTCTCCCTGTGAGTTCTAGTAGAGGGAATATCTTGAGAGGTCTAAGAGGCAGAATATAAATATCAAAAGTTTGAATGACACCATGCATATGATGGAAATTGCCCAGACTCAAAACAGGCTCAAGTTGCCATAGGTTGCTTTAAGTACTTCTGTCCCTTAAACATCACAGAATTTTGTAGGAGTATAAAAAGATGGAGATATCTTGCACAACCAAAGGGGATGAGTGGTACATTGGACATCATGTTTTCCAGAAGGATTCTCAGCAACACCTTGACTTGGCATCTCACTGTGACGTGGAGGAAGCTCCTTTTGCAAACTGCTAAATTTTCAGTGGAAAAGGATGTAGGGGAAATCCAGTCTGAGATGAGAGTTAAATAGGACACAAGTGTGCTGAGGCACTTCATCCTCTGCCTGCTTCCTGCACGCTCAGTCAGAGTGATAGTGCCCTAATTACAGCCCCTTTCCAGCTGCTGCAGCTGCAGTGAGGCAGATGCTGGTTATGCAGAGGGTCCCCAGAGGTCACAAAAGTAGGTTTGGGGCAGCTGAAACCCAGCAAAGCAGGTACTGGACAGCAATGAACCTCTAATAGTTAGGCAAGTTGTCTATATTTGTAGGATGTGTTCCCTCTACCACCAGCAGAGAAAAGGAACCAGAAGTGTCAGCTTTGCTGAACTTCTCCTGCTAATTACAGAGGAGATGAAGTGATTGGCTTACAGAAGGTGCCTGCTTTACAGGTGGCTAGAGAGAGGTGAAATAAAGCCCCAGGTCTCGTCAAGATCCTGAATATTTTCCTTCAGAGAGCAAAATTGCTTCAGAGATTTAGACAAGAATCAGGCATTGACCTTTAAAGATAGAAATAAAATTAATTTGACTCTTTTGGTACTTTGTGCTCATCAGATTAAAAATTCCCAATTCTTCACCTGCTTGTCTGCATAAAAAAAAGTCCCAGTAGTGCCTGGTTATTTACTTATTTACATCTGTGAAATGGATGCCTTTGCTTTAAGACTGTGTGATTGATGAGGCTCACATGAACAACACTCTGCTACCGTTTAACACAGGGCAGACTTTGCTCCTGGGCTTTCTGCAAATGCATCTGGCTAGAGTGAGTTACAGAACTGGACAGATTTACAGCCACCAGCTGACCACTGGTCTCTCCCTTCAGTGTGGTGATGGATGGCTTGTACAAATGCGTGAAGAGACTCATAAGGTATATCATACTAGCATTTATTTTGTCCTGATTACACTTTGGGCTCATCAAGCCCTCTCTTCTTTCTTCTGGAAATAACTATACAAATATTTTGAAGAAAAAGCAACTCGTCCCTCTAAACTAAACTATCAGAAATTCTCCAGTAACCTTTCAGTGCTCTACAAACATAATAATAAAAAAGGAATTCCTTCCTGTTTATGTGGTGAGTAGATGCTTGAAAAAGGTACCTCATCTATCAAACCATTAATATTATTACAGTTAAATTAAGAAGGTTTGTGCATCTATCCCTCAGTCACCACCTAGATTATTAAGTAGATTTGTCCTTAGAGTCATTTATTTAGTGAAATTCAGAGTAGATCTGCTGGGATTTCTTTTTTGATGGAAGTCTGGTCCCTTATCCTCAATTGTACTACAAACATTTCTTTCAAGACTGCTGCAATTAAAGTGGATTCACCCAGGTGCTGTTCATGTAAAATCAGTAAAACAAGTCCCTTGTCCGATGCAAAGATCATCTCTGCCCAGCACGAGATGTGGCTGCAGGGGGGATGCACAGTCAGACCAGGACACATCTGGCCAGGCCTGGCTGCAGGAGCTGCTCTGACATTCCAGGTGCCTCCAGGTGCCCGCCCACACCAAGATTTGTCACATTTGTCACACTCCACCTTGTCTGGGTGCGAATTTGGTGGAGGATGTGAATGTCAGCAGCTGGTCTTGCAGGAACTTCTGCAAAGTTATAGTTACTCTGACCTCGTTTTAGACCACAGAGGTATCTGCTCCTGTCTGCTGTGTTCACATCACTGCAGACAGATCTTCCATTTTAATGTGGAAAAAGCCCTGTGTGGTACTCAGATAGGCAGGGGCAGCAGTTCAACCCAAGCAAACTGCCATGGGGGCATTGTTCTTTCCTTTTAAGCTAAATTGAAATAAGTTAATAGTTAATCTAAAGCTACCATAACAGAATTGTCCCAAGATAAAGGACAAAACTCTTAAAGGAAATTATTCATAGGCAACTCCCTCAGCCAAAACTTTCTTGGACTGAACAAGGAAAATTTTCATGCAGTTTAATATTTTCTAGGTTATGAAAAATTTAATTCAGTCCAGAGTCACGTTATATGTGCAAGAAGCAGGATTTTTCCAATGAAATGTCATCCATCAGTCAGTGTTCTAGATGACTAATAATATTTACAAGAAGGTTTCTATTGGTTTAAATTCACACTTCCAGCTAAGCTATTACAATTTCAGAGTGTCTGAGCCCTCATTTTATTTTTCAGAGCATTAGGGATTTATTTCACTTTTTTTTTTCAGTGCAGTGAAGCTAAATTAATAAAAAAGTGCTATAGTAATTTAAGAGTTTCTACACAGGAATTTTTTGCTCTACCTGAAAAACCCCGAAATTCTCCAGCTGATTTTGACTAAGTGGATTCAAGGCACTGCTATGAATTCTGCAAGAGATGTGACCATACAGGGATTTGCAGAAAGTGCAACTGTGTCTATTTGAATTCAGGATTTTTATTATTTCTGATGCATTTCATTACCAGGAAAGAGTGAGGCAGATGAGAGACTGGGGAAATAGTGTGGGAAGAAGGCTCCTGAATTTTGCCAAGACCCTTCTTAGAGTACTTCCCTTCCTCCCTTCCTCCCTCCTTATCATCTAAACCTCTTGGAATTTAGCAGCTCTCACACAGCTCCTACCTAGTGAATTGATGGGATTTTCAGAGAGGAGGAAAAAGGAAGGGGAGGAGGAGGGAAATTTTTCTGATCCAGTGCAAGAGAAATTCCAGTATATCTACTTAGGGGTGAGTCTGGTTATGATTTAGCAGATTTCCTCCTTTAAATATTTATTTCAACCAGAGTAAATATATCTGTGTATAGGTACAGCTTTTCTGGAATGAGAGCCTTGATCTTGTTCAGCCTAAGCCTCTCTGGTATTGACAAATTAACTCGTAACTGGTATAAACTCTATCTCCATATGTTTTACTTCCCTGAAAAAAAAAAAAAAAAAAGTCACCATTAGTGGTTTTCTGGTATAGGCAGAAACTTTTAGAATTTTTTCTGCCGCAGCAAAGAATTTTAGATTTTTCCCAGAATACATTTTATCTTACTTATCTTAAATTTTTCAGCCAAATCTTGACCTGATATTTAGATAAGCCTTGTGAGCTGTTCAAAACCAGACAGCTGCCTTTCCCAAGAACTACCTGAACAATTGTTTATCCCTCTGTACTACTACCACAGAATATCTCTGATAGTTGCGCTGTTCTGGATTTCTTCCAACATCGCCAAGAAGGCTTTGAATTCAGATGTTGCCCTCCAGCATGTGCTCACAAATCTCATTTCCAAGAG
Source organism: Toxostoma redivivum (assembly GCA_013397375.1). NCBI lineage: Eukaryota > Metazoa > Chordata > Aves > Passeriformes > Mimidae > Toxostoma > Toxostoma redivivum. The sequence goes on along the minus strand of VXBI01006378.1, from coordinate 5,231 downwards.
AAAATCTGCTTCCCAAGTGTAAGCAATAGGTCCCTTGGCCCTAGAGTGAAGCTCTCAGCCTTTTTAGAAGCAACATGAGGTTTTCTTAGCCCACACTGGATGCTTGCCTGACATTCCCTATATCCTAACGTGATGCTGATAGCTGGGTAGGTAGGGCAAGAGAGGAAAATCAAATGAAAAGGGTTTTTCTACCTCAAAATGTAAGGGAGACCAAGGAAGAGCACTTGAGAGTGCTTCATTGAATGAGCTGACCTGCCAGCAAAGAAGAAAATGGGGATGGAGTCAAACAAACAATCCCAATGCCTGCATACAGCCTGGCTCTGGCTCTTCCTCTGACAGGGACCTGCAGCCTCTTCCCTGTGCTGACAAGGTTTTTGCAGTTTGTCATGACAGTTCTTGAACAGAGAGCACAAACTGCACATGAACATATGCTGCACCTCACTGATCTCTCTGCAACAGCAACACTGAGGAGAGCAGACAGGAGGCTCCATTTAATTGCCACAGGACATGAGTAAATGTCATTGGTTTCAGTGGAGTTATTTGTATCCTGCAGTGGGAGAGCAGCACCCTGGTATCACTGCTGCTCTCTGGCTCTGGGTAGCTGGGACTCTGCAGTGTAGCAGGCCCAGTCCTGCTGCCAATTTTCTCTCTGTTTTCTTTGTTTTGTGCTCTGCTTTTATTGAACCTATCACGGGCTATTAGGAAGAAGCTTTCCCTCTAGCGTGTTTTTCCATTATTGTTCATCATGAGGGTTTTTTTCACTTCATCTGACACATTTGATGCCAAGCTCTGTCAGAAATGAGTATCTGCACCAGGGGGACTCCAGGGTTCAGGATGCACTGAGAGCTCAGACCTGGATGCAAATAGGATATGCACATTCAGCAGCATGAAGTGCTATTCCTGCACTTTGCTCGCTCTCCTTGCTGCAGCTGACAGAGGGGATCTACTGTCCCTCTGTGATCCCACAGCCTCAGAGGTTTCCAGCCTTTCCCACTTCAGAGGGCTGTGTTCCCAGCTCTCTTTTCATCCACGTGCCAGCATGCAGGCATGTGCTAATCAGTTTTAGCAGGCCCATCATTTGATTCACTTCAAAGCTGGGAACCCAGTTGCTTCCTCCCTTAAAAGATAAGAAAGGCCAGAAGGACAACGGTTGTTTTTCTTACCTTTAGTTTATACTTGTCCTTTTTGGGTAGGTCAGAGATAAAAGGTGATCTGTTTCATGCAACATTTGTTTGATTTCTTTCAGCCACTGTTGGATTAGGTTCTCACATCTTTGTCCAGAAAATGCGTTTTCATCACCTTGTAACAAAACCTCCTTCTCTGGTATCACACATTTGGGCTGAAGAAGTGTTGCTTTTGCTTTTTTGAGTGCCTAAGGTTAAACAACTGCAGTGATCTGTCATGGGACTCACTCTCTCCAAAACCACAAGGTCCTGTACAGAAAGTACAATCTCCAGAACAATATCCACAGCCAAAAACTCCAGTGCAATAGGCTCTTTCCATGGCAACATCTTGCAGATGGCTGAATTTCAGCAGTTATCTGGGCTGACATATTCATTATTCTGCACTGGAAGAACAGGCTTCTTATGCATGAAATGGTCATAAAGATGAACATAAGTAATGTTCTGAACTCAGAAATGTGAAATTTAAACAACTGTCTTTTTACCCATCATGAACTCAAAGGTGTGGGTTTTCCAAGGAGCAGTGATTTCTTTTTATGGCAAATAATTTATTCCAGGACTATTTTCCTCCCTTCCTCTTTGTGACCTGATTACAAATATCTCTTATGTATTCATTATTTGTGCATTAGGTAAATACCTTTACTCATTTGATTTTGCACATAACTTTTTGCAAGAGTTTCGCAGAAATCTGAGATTTCTGATCAGTGTTACAAGGCTTGCTTTGAAGAAGGGGGATGCTTTTTTATGCCTCCTGACTGAATGACTGCTGTTACCAACACAGCCAGCTGGAACTGAGGTCAGGAAAGTGATGCCTATCCTTTTTTAACCAATGCACTCCATCCAAGAGCACACCTTCCAACAACTGAGCTTCAGCTGCTCTCAGGATGGGTTCAAGAACCACAGATTTGCTTATTATGCATTGAAGGCCTCAAAGTGATGGATACTGTCCCTGTTCCTGTATCCCTTTTGCTTTTGGGATTTTTAGAGGGAAGAAACCAACTTAAACTAAGAGTGTTTTTCCAAATAGGATGCAGAAAAAGATAGAAAACTACAAAAATGTGTTTTGCAAAACAAAAGATTTGCTTAGCATGGAGTAATGCTTTCTACACACCCTGCCCATGCCTGTGCTAGAAAGGTGACTGAAGGTTAAGCACCAGGGTGGGAAATTCAAATGAGGCTCAGAGTTGCATAGGCATGAAGAAATATGTAGGAATTTTTGGTGCTAGTGGTTCATGTGTGGAGCTCAGTTTTCTGGGGGGTTGGGGGTTCAAAGCAATTACAGCACTTTTTTCTTCCTGAAATGGTGCTAGTGTTTCTAATTCTGAGTAATCCTGAAAACAAAAGAACTGGGAAAGAGAGATACCCCAAATGTTCCCAAGAATGTTAAAAAAAAAAAAAATTATGCATTTTCTTCTCTTCCCCCCTCCACTCCCTTTTGGGGAGCTTGCTTTCTGCCAGGCTGCTCTGTTTAAAGGTTTCTGTAGCTTAACAGTTTTTAAGATGTGAGTCATATGCCTTGGTCAGTGACATATTCCCTTCCCCGTGCCTCATCTGAAGGTTTCTGGATGTCAATCCACCGGATGTTTCCAATCTAGAGCACAGCACAGGCATTGTGTGAATTACAGTCAAACACTGAAGTTCAAGAGAGCCACGGTGTTTGCTGAATGGTCGGAGTTCAGGGGTTATTTGACAAGAAACATCTTGATGAAGGACCTCTCCTTTCTGCAGCCTGCTGTTTTGTGTCTGCTCCTGGGGATGAACAGCAATCCCAGCCCAGACAGGGCCCCTCTGTCCGACCACTGAACCAATATACATGCTTGTTTCCAGTTGCTTTGGCTAGACAAGAAACAGCAGAGTTAATGGGCAGAAGGGGATATTAATTTGCATTTGAATACAGCCCAACACAGTTACTCAATGTTACTGCTGGGTAACGGGAAAATTAGGCTGAAAGGGAGTTAGCATATGGAAAAGAAATGTAGCTGATGCTGCGAAGACAGACTGCAGTTGCAGTGAATTAGTGGCCACAGCTGTTAAGCAGGATGCTATGCTGCTCTCAGGGCAGTAGCAAAAGTAGATATTCCATTTTATACACAGTGTGACACAGTGTGGGGTGGCTGGAGAAATAAAATCAACCAACAGGAAAAAAAAAGTTGTGTATGTGTGTGGGAAGTGATGTAGTTGCAATATTAAAAGTCCAGTGATGAAAAACCACAGAGGCAAAGGAATGCAAGGGGAGGTATCCTGCCCTCTTAAAAAAAGCAATAAAACCCATAAAAAAGTTTCCTTCCATTTGCAGTGGGCCATTATTATTTTCCAGGGGTCTAGCTAATCACAGCAATTCTCCCTGAGTCAGACAGAGCCCAGAGCCAGATCGTTATACACATTTCTGTGTGTTAATATAGTTGAGAGCAATATGTGGCTACTGTCTCAGAGCTATTGCTTTTTTTATTCCTTCTTCAGGACCTGGGTTTTCTTTTCCTGGCTGAAGACCTGATTGAAGTGTCCTTCTAAGCTACCTGTTGTCTCAGGGAACTCAGGGGATGGATTGGGACTGGAAAGGCTCATACAAGCAGCTCCCTTTCAGCTCTGGGTCTTTCATTTCATTAAGCCCTGGTTTGGTCTGTAGCATTCATTGCTGTGATCCTATGGACACACAGCAGAGTAATGTGGAAAACCACAATGCCCCCTCCCTATTTTCTTTATTTTCTTTTTTTTTTAATAAGTGAAGACTCTTGAGTGAGCTTTAAACACATAAAAGGCCATGACTGTACATCTTCGCCCCTTTTCTTACAATACAAACTCTAGTCAGAGCATTGCTTTTCCAAACTGGCTAAAATTGGTATCATCAATAAGCCAAACTTTTTTTAATGGCACTGTGACCTTACAGTGTTCAATACAGTACTCATCTAAAACTTTCAGTACCCTTTCAATTTTGACATGTGTTCCAGAAAAATATAAATACGTGGAGACATTTGAATTTTTTTTCCCCAAAGAAATCCCTAGGATTTAGTTCCACATCTGCCAGCAGTACTGCTGTATGACTAAACACATTGCATGGCTTTGAACTTCTCAAGCGTGACTGTAAAAGGATATTGCCTGTGCTTCTTATTGGTTATATCAGATGAGTCCCACTTCAGTCCTTTGCTTGCTTTGCTGATCTCATTAGAAATAATTAAAGTTTTTATCGGGTTCACATCTACTTGCTTTGTTTATCTGGGGCTTTTTTCTGTGAGTTTTTTGGTTTTTTATTTTGTTTCTGTAACAGATCATTTACTTCTGAAGCCTTGCCACACTGCCGTTCACCCTGCGTTATTGTTACCGAATTCTTTCTGAGGGTTCACTACCTCCCTCATAAATCATTTCATTTCCATTTAGAAAATTTAATAGCAGGATCTGGTTTCAATCCTCCCTACATGGAAAGGCCACTTCAGCTTTTCATTCGGACGAGGAACTTGATGGAATGTGCCTGGTGCTCTGAGCAGCTCCCAGCCCTCAAAGCATCTCCTTGCTGGGGCCAGCTGGGATGCCTGGGGCTGCAAACTGCAGGGATCCGGGCCTTCCTCACCTCTGCTGCTGAAGAAATAAATCGAAGGAAGAAAGAAGAAGGGCAAAGAAATAATCTACTTTTTTTTTTTTCATCAGCCTAAATATAGGGAGAAAAAGTTCAGGTTCTGAGCTGAAAAATCATGAAAATTCTGAAAATATTGAAAATTTCAAAGGGGATGGATTTGGAATAATTGCAGTGCATGAATTAAGACATGTTTATATGTAAAGCCAGCACTGTCATAGTACATTAGACATTTCACCCTGCCCATACAGCCTCAGAGAGGAAGATATACTGACCATCACCATTTAGACACAGAGCAGCAAGAATTCTCAGGAGCATTTTACATCTTATTAATAGACTCTAGGTGTAAGAACATGCTACATCAAGGTGAGGAGGAAGAATTCAGCACTGAAGCTTGCCCTTAGTGATATGTCTCCCATCTCAGACACCCAGCCACCATTCATTGCAGGGGATCACTGCTATATTTCCTCCGTTACTACCCC
>VXBI01006375.1:56977-72423 GCA_013397375.1 Toxostoma redivivum | reverse complement strand
CTTGGTGGGCGGGGCAAGACGGCGCCCCGCCCCTCCCCTCCCTCCGAACTCCTACGCGGCCTTGAGGGAGCCCCCGCGCTGCGCCGTGCGGAGAGGCCGCTAGGGGGCGGTGAGAGGGAGGCGGCGCGGGGCGGGAGTGGTTCAGGGGCTGTTTTGTGTGTTAATTTTGACTGGAGACTGAAGAAAAAAACTTTAAAGATTAGTTGTCAGGAGCGCCTGGCGGTACGCCGTGCAGCAAAAGTCTGCACTCCTGGTTAGTCTGCAAACGAGTGCAGCTTCTGATGAGTCCTGGCGACAAGGGCATGCTCCGAAATAGCTGTCCTGAGGCAGTTGCGTACTTTATAACTGAAGGGCACTGAACTTGGCCTTTTGTGCTCACACTGGCCAGTCCTTAGGAATTTTCACTGTCTGCTTCCCCAGGTTGCAATTTTATTGCAAAACACGTGGGTTTCAGTGAGGTTGGACAGACAACTCTCTCAAACTCGTGAAGCGAATGATAATCCATTGTGATGCGGAGCTCAAGGGAAGCTCTTTCCTGGTACCCTTTGGGATATCCCATTTCTCCTCATGTACAAATGAACAAAAATACTTTTTACTAAAACAAACCCAAAATATTTGCATCAAAAATAAGTTTGGTAAACAATATGCATTGGCCCACGGGGTGGGTTGACCTTGGCCGGATGCCACTTTATCATTCCCTGTTTTCAGCTTTTCTCTCCCCTGAAAAAAGGAGAAAAAGTAAAATGAACCAGTAGGTTGAGCTAAGGTAGTTTACTGAAGCAAAAGCAGAAGATTGCATGCAAGCTAAGGAAAAACATGGATTTTATTCTCTACTTAACAGCAGCAACTGATGGTTGGCCATTTCCTGGGAAGCAGGGCTTCAGCACAAGTAGCCGTTGCTCTGTAAGGCAAACACAAATAATAGATGCCTCCTCCCTCTTCCTCCTTGTGCTAGCTTTTACATCTTTTATGTTTTATGATATTTATATATCATATGGTGTTAAATACCCCTTTGATCTGTTTGGGTCAGCTGGTCGATTTGTGTCCTTTTCTAAGATCTTCTCACCCCCAGCTTATTGATGGGGGGACAGAATGTTGGGAGGATAGTGCTGGTGCTGTGCCAATGCTGTACAGCAGAAGGCAAACACTGGTGTGTTATCAACACCTCTTTAGCTGCCTGTGCAAAGCACAGCACTGTGAGGGCTACTGTAAGGAAAACTAACGTCATCTCAGTTGGACCAAATACAGCTCATCAGTGATATTGTTGTCCTGCTCCAAATTAGAGGAAGCACCAAGGAAATAAAAAAATTTCATTAGAATATGCCAGGAATGTCAGAGTGAGTCACAACCTTTTTCTAAAGTTACTGTATTGACTAGCATCCTGTCCTTGGAGGCTGAAATATTTGAGGAGGGCCTCTGGCAGTCCAAACATTCTCTGGACATTAACCAAGCAACCTCGTGTGTGCATGTCCTGGGGTGANCTGATAACTGGCCGACCACTCGCAGGAGAGACTTTCTGAGTTTGTCATCCTCTCAGAGCGGTGAAACAGTTTTTTTGTCATCTGAGGCTGTTAATTTTTTTTCCTTGTGCTGGGGAGTATTTTGTTTATTAAATAAACAGGTTTTTTTCCACTTCTCTCAGGAAATTCTTCCCAAACCCAATAAAGAAAGGAAATGTCATAGAAGTTTGTTTTCTGAGGACTCCTTCTGAAGGTTTTTTCCCAAATTTGCCCTAAACTAAAACAGTGCAGAACGGAGGTTATATCTGAAAGTCCTAGCTGTTAGAAAAAAGGAGGGAATTATGGCTCAGCATCCTGAAGATGTACCATATCTCTGTTCTTAAGGTTAAGGGTGACATATTCGGTACATCTTGGATTGCAGTATTCTTTCCTATTACTGTAAATGTAGGCATCAGAGGAAAGCACCTGTGAAATGATGTGAAAAAGATTTGATTATACTCCATCCAGAAGTGGCCAAGCAAGCAAGCAAAGAATACATTGGTGGAGAAAATATAGTATCTTTCTGTTAGGTATTCAGGGTGGTGGTGCAATCTCCCACTGTGGAGACATTTGAAACTCACCTGGATTTGTTGCTTGTCACCTGCTCTAGGTGACCCTGCCTTAGCAGCGGGGCTGGCCTAGATGATCTCCAGAAGTCCCTTCCAACCCTGATTATTCTGTGGTTTTGTTATTCTGTTAAATAAAATTTTTGGAGAGGAATGTAATCAGCAGGCCAGTTTTGTCTTTTTAACGTGTGAAGAAAAACCAGTGAAGATGCAGCAATGTATATCTCTCCCTACATCCCCAAGCTTAAGAAAATTTAACACAGATTATGTATTTTTCATCAGACAAAGGATGAGAGTCCTGGTATTTCAAGTACACTAGTGTAGAGGCTTAGGTCTTCTGGCTGTTCTCAGACTGCAGAGGAGCAAACTGGTATGATTTAAAGCAAGAACTAGGTAAATATGACATGTAGGAGCTGGCTGAAAACTAGTCTGAAATCACTTGGCTACAATCAAGTTTCTGATAAGCTTATTTTCAGGCACGGAAAAACCATACTGTCAGCTCTCAATAGCTGTCATACTTTTCTATAATTGTACCCCTACAGAAAGAGATTCACAAGGAAATAACAACTTTTTAAAATTACATTACAATAAGCACTGAGTAGCCTTCATAGTAGCTTCTGTATTGGAGGACATCCATAACTCTTAATTCACAAAAATACAGACTAGTCTTTTCAGATGTTAGGTAATTTTTAAGGGTAATTAAAGGAAAGATATTTTCTGATTGTTTCTGAATAAACTAGCAAAAAATTAAAATCGCATTTTAAAAGACCTAGATTGCCTGCTGTTTGCAGTGGGGTGTACTGGACCATTCATCCCTAAAAAGAAGTGGGTTAAGTAGCACCCAATCCACCTAACCTGTTGGTTCACATGCCTTAAAAAAATGACAAGTTTGCAGCAACTGAAATAACTACTAGCAAGTGTCTTTGAAAAAAACCCAAAGCTTTCTGGAGAAAAGGGAACTGCTGCCATGCTGCTGCTAAGGCCATGACACTTCAGTACATGGGGACCCTGACACTATCATGGAAACTGCATGCTTGAGAGGCCTGGGTACCTTACCAAGAGGGCTGTTGGAAGTAGACACAAGCTGGCTTATTATGTTTATAGAGCCGAAGCCTTTTGAGGGTGTGTTGGTTTCGCACAGCTTGGTTTTTGTAGAGGGGGGGCCACAGAGGTGGCTTCTGTGAGAAACCATGTCTGGCAGAACCAATCCCTGATGGCTCTGAGGATGGACATGCTGCTGGCCAAGCCTGGGCCAATTAGAGATGTTGGCAATGTCTCTGTGATAACATATTTAAGAAGAAAATCAAAACAAAGTAAGCCCAGTTTTTCCTAGCCAGAGAAGAGGAGGAGGTGAGAATGTGTGAGGGAAACATCATGGAGACACCAAGGTCAGTGCAGAAGGAGGGGAGGAGGTGCTCCAGGCACTGTGGAGAGGTTCTCTACAGGCCATGGTGACACCATGGTGAAGCAGCTGTACCCTGCAGCCTGTGGGGATCCACAGGGGATGCAGAGATCCACCCACAGCCCATGGGGATCCAGGGGGGATGCAGAGACCCACCCACAGCCTGTGTGGGAGGTGCCCATGCCGAAGCAGGTGGATACCTGCAGGAGGCTGTGATCCTGTGGGAGACCCTGGGGAGAGAGGGGGCCCTGCTTCCAGGCTGGAGCAGTCTGTCCTTGGAGGGGACTGCCCCCTATGGAAGAGTGACCCATGCCACAGCAGTTTTGGGAGGAGTGCTGCTCGTGAGATTGAAACCATGCTGGGAAGTTCATGGAGATCTATGTCCTGTGGGAGGGACCCCATGGTCTTACAGGGGAGAACTCCTCTCCTTAAGCAGCAGAAGAAAACCGCGGGCAAGGAACTGACCAAAATCCCCACACCCTGTCTTCCTGTGCTGTTGGTGGGAAGGAGGGAGGAGCTGGGGGGAAAAGATTTTCTTTCCTTTTTTTAAGAAAAAAATATTTTCTTCAGAAAAAGAGTTCTTATTTTACTTCTCATTATTCTTCTCTGATTTTCTTAGCAATAAATTCACTTTGTACCTCTAAGCTGAGCCTGTTTTGCCCTTGGAGTGTTTTCTCCTGGCCCTTATCTCAACTCATGAGATAATTTTTCATTAAATTTTTCTCTGCCCACCTGTGGCCGGGGAGAGTGAGCAAGCAGCTCTTGAGAGTGGGTGCCTGGTGTTCAGCCGCTGTCAAACCATAACAGAGGGCCACAAGAGTCCTGTCGCTAGTGAGCTGAAATACAAGGTTAGGAATTCATTTGATATCCTGTTTCTTTGTAAGAAGTGGGTCAAGTGCCAGAACTTTTAAGGCAGGGAGTACTTTGAGTCATTGCTGTCCCTGGGCATTCTCCAAGCAGTGATATTTAATAAAATATTGAACTAGTAATCCAGCAAAGAGTAGGTTTGCAAATTTCCAGGAGTTTTCTGCTTTTTCTGCCCAGCAGTATCATTTCCCTGAGCCCCTATTTCCTGGTCCTATCAGAGTGGTCTCAGTTTAGGCTGGTGTTGAGAGAACAGGGAAACTATAGAATCCAAATCTGGCAGAAAAGGTGACCTGCCTAGGCTGATCCATATATAATAAGTGCAGAACTGATCTGGCAATGGGATAAAATCCTGTGGAACTGCACATATACATTTACTGGCATATGTGTGGGGTAGATTAGTAATTGCTGGGTGTAAAAGGTTTGAATAACCTAAACCCTTGCAAAGTGATCTCACCTGATGCTGCCTAAATTGTCTTTTGCATGGTGATGTTATGAACAGGAATAGAAATATTCTTGTAAGTGTTTGTGCAAACATTCCAGCACCTAGTCTGTGACTCCTACAGCATGCTGCAGGCTGAGCTGAAATTATACCAATCTGGATCTGAATCCTTGAACTCCTTGGATAAAGTAGCTTTAGTACAAAATGTTCGTGAGAAGTCAAGCCTCATCTGGGAAGCCTGGTTTAAGGTTTAATCAATTCCAAACACCTGCTGTGAAAAAGTGATTTCTGCCTGAATACAAGGCTATAGAGTCTCAGTTAACCAGTTAACTCAGTTAATGCAATTCCTTTTGGCAATGAGATGAAAGGGAGAGATAATTCAACAGAGTGCTTCAAAGAACTGTAACATCAGGACTATGTTTAGGTGCCCTGAAATTGGTATTAAGTATTATATTTATCATAGCTATGCTGGACAAGCTTTTTTACCAGTTTTCTGGTATGATTGTTGGTATGATGGTATGATTGATGATTGATGGTATGATTCAAATTTTAGTGTGGGCAAGCCAAATAGCAACATCTATTTGGTGTTGGTTGGAGTACTTTATCCATTCTGGCAAAAGTTTTAATAGTGTTTCTGTGATTCTGTTTATGAAGTAAGACAAGAAGCTGGCTGCATGCAAGCACTGTTGCTTTTGTGATGTTTTAGTAGCAATGAAACACCCACCCAAAAGCATACTTTGTAGTAATAGTTGTATCTGCACTTGAGATTCTGGAAGTGCCCATCCCTAACAGCTTTGAAAGAAAGTATTTCAGGTAGTTTCCAAGGACAGGGAATTGCCTTGTACAGCAGAACCAGTATAGCTACAGTGCATGTGAGAGCCCATCCATTTTATGGACAACAACTGTGTACTTTGGGTATTTATGCTGGCTCTAAACTGAAGGACTTTTCTGTAGCCAAGTATTATTGCAGTTGTGGAATATGTGGAATTATTACTGTATGATAAGCTTCACAAATGTGTGATGAAATGGACTTGTAATCTCTTGCTTACTGCTGAGAGGGCACAGTAGCCTAAGTAGAAATCAATTCCTTTCCTTTAAAAGAATGGTTCATGAAAGTCCCTTCTAGTCAAATAAGTATGCTGACAAGGTCAGATTTTCTGTTCAAATAAAAGGCAGAATTAATACAATGTTGATAATATTCAAGAATCTCTCTCTGTAAGGTCACATGATGCAAAACCCAAAGTTACCAACTTTGCCATTTAAGTAGTTTTTAAGTAATAAGAATTTTACTAAATTGCATTAAAGATATCACTAGTCTTTGTGGTAGATAGAAAACATTTTTCAGCAAGAGAGAAAATTGCAACACTCCTTTCATGGAAGCTGAATTATTTTGGAGTGGTGGTACTTGCAGCTCTTTTAGTGGCTTACAAAGCAATTTGTCAACTTTTTTGTGTAATAGAAACATTATTCTTACATGGTCTATGCAAATACATGGACACAGAAAATTATCCTGATGACAGAAAGAACAATTTGGAACTTTGATAGATACAAAAATTTTCTTAGAAAAATTTTCTTTTGTCTTAGGTGTAAAAATGCAAGAAATATTTTTGGTATTAAAAAATACTTTTTGTCATACTTAATATCTCACTATTAAAAAAAGATAATTTTATCAAAACATTTTCCAAAGTCTTTTTTTCTTTGAGGACAGGAGTGAAAAACTGCAGTCATAAGTAATTCCTGAGGAATCTCAAAATATTTTTCTACAAAGCAGATGCCTGCTTGGCTCTGAATACAGTGCATTGATCTCTGCAGCAATATCAAGACTGTAGTGGAGTGTTAAAAGAGATTGCTCAAGGAAAGAGGAAGCAATATATTTCGCCACATCTACAATTCAACTCAATCAAGAACATTTGGAACTAGGAAGGGTAGCCACAAGCCACAGAACAACCACCAGGCTACAACAGATAAAATGCCTACACAAATCTTGAAAATTACAGCTCCTGTGGCAGTGAATACAGTCTACCTTCTGGTTGATGAGTGGAACGTATGACAAGAGAACAGTTCAGATGTTTTGAAGGTGTAATCTCTATCCCTGATACACTGATAGATCAATCTCTCTGTCTGCAATATCATACCAGGCCTGTGCAAAAATTATTTGAATGTATGGAAAAAGATTTATCTGAAAAATTCTGCATTGTTTTTTGGATTAAAAGAGTTCATTCAAGACTGCTTAGCTTTTGGCCTCTGTTATTGAGTTTATATGGGGTTTGGTAGTGGGAGCGCTGCAGGGGTTGGCCTCAGTGAGATGCTTCCCCTGCGTCTGATGGAGCAAGTGCCAGGTGGCTCTGAGATAGACTTGGGCCAAGGCTAAGCCCATCAGAGACAGTGGCGGCACCTCTGGGTTAATGTGTTCAAGAAGGGGGATAAAATTATGCAATAGCAACAGCAGCCCAAGAGAAAAGAGAGAAAAAGCTCTTCAGACACCAAGGCCAGTGAAGAAGAAGGGGCAGGAGGTGCTCCAGGCATTGGAGAAGAGATTTCCCTGCAGTCTGTGGTGAAGACCATGGAGAGACAGCTGTGGCCTTGTATCCCATGGAGATCCATTGTAGATCAGACAGAGATCCACCTGCCTGCTGTAGAGGATCCCACACTGGAGCATATGGATGCCCAAAAGAGGCTGTAACCCCTATGGGAAGCCCACAATGGAGCAGGCTCTGGCTGAACCTACAGACCATGGACAGAGAAGCCCAGGTTGGCTGGCTGGACTTGTGCCCCCATGGAGAGCCTGGTGATTCCTGAAGTACTGCACCCAGGGGGAAGGAACCACTCTAGGGCAGTTCAAGACTTGCAGCCTGTGGGAATGATTAATGTTAGAGAAGTTAATGAAGGACTGTCTCCCATGGGAGGGAACCTCACAATGGAGTAGGATAAGAGTGTGAGGAGGAGAAGTGGCAAAACAATGTGTGTTGAACTGACTGCAGACCCATTCCCTGTCCACTGAGCTACTGAAGGGAAAGAAGTAGAAAAAAATCAGAGTGAAGTTGAGCCAAATAATTAGGGAGAGGTGAGGGGAAGATGTCTTTAGTTTTATTTCTTATTTTCTGCTATTATCTGATTGGGAATAAATTAAATTAATCTCCCCAAGCTCAGTCTGTTTTATCTATGATGGAAAATGGGTGAGTGATCTTTCCCGGTCTATACCTTGAGCTACAAGTCTTTCATCATATTTTCTTCCCCTCCATCAAGGTGAGGAGGAGCAGTGATAGAGCAGCTGTGGTGGCCACCTGGCAGCTAAGATCATCCCATTGCAACCTCTTCTCTTTCTCATGTGTAAACCATGGCATATCCCATAAATATTTAAGCTGTTTTTTCTTTGGTGTGAGGGAGGAAAATTGAGCACTGATGAGTCACTTGTATTTCCAGTACATTTCCAGGCAATCTGACCTATGCAAGATCCTGCAGGGTTTATGTCATTGCATGTATGTTGGCTGAGATGAGCCTAACAGACTGTTGTAAGCACAGCCAATTCTGTCCTTGGGTCTGTTTGGATTTAAAATTTCTAAATACTTTTTTTGAAAAGGCCAAGAGTATAATGAGTAATGGACCTAAATGGCTCAATTACGTGATTATCGGGTAACTGTGACATTTCTAGCTAATACTCAAGAGGTCTTCGCTCAAACTTTGTAAATTTAATGTTAAAATTAATCAACATGAAAAAAACTACACTGATCCAAGAAAGCATCAGGGTTTGTTTGCAGTGTTTGTGCTGTCTTACCAGACAAGGAATTTGATGTCAAACAAGGCAATTCCTTCAGGAAATGACAGGGAATCTGTCTTTTCCTGTTCCGTTAATCTTTATTGCTTTCTTTATTTTATTTACAATTCTAAGACATTTCAATAGTAAACTGTAATTTATATTTATAAGAACACTGTAATTTTTTCCCCCAAGATATTATGATGTGTATCATTCTGCCCAGCTTTCATACAGGTCAGGGAGGACCATGAATAATTGGTGATATTTATTATTTGTTTACCCTCTCAGGGATGTTCAGTGCCTTTTAAGTCACTTTCTAGCCACAGAAACTAGAGTATCTCCAGCCTGTACTTAATGTCCCTCCTATTTCAGCTTTACTCTTCTAAATATCCAACATGCTTCTGTTAAGGCTGCCATGTATAAGTATGTGCAGGGACCATCACAACTCTGACTGCAGTATAGACATACTTAAAGCCTTTGAGGAGCAACATCTTAGAAAATTTCAGTTTGGTTGCCACAAGAGCAACAGAGTATGCTAAAACAGAGGCAGAGTTGGGACAGAAGCTAAAACAGAAGTAAACACCAGTATTGACAGACTTTGGAACATAAAAAATACTAGACTTCTATGATACTTACTAAACACAGCTATTTTCTTAGGCATTTGTCTTGTAAAACACACGTCAGCAGATTAAAGTTTAAACCTTACCAGCTTTTCAGCAGAAATAGCTGCTGGTAACAGTAATAGTAATAGGCAGATACGTGTTCCAGCATTTTGGGATCCAATGAGATTAGAGACAATTCAAGACACAGGACAACCTGCTGGGCAAAGAAATACATGAGTGAGAAACTCTTGCAACAAAATTCTTCAGATTACTGTGGGAACACTCCACACAGCCATAAAACTCATGTTATGGAGGGAAAGGTCACAATAATGCTGCTAATGTTGCAGTCAAGACTTCCTCCTGAGAGTTCATATCAAAGCATGTCAAGATGAGACACCTATGTCTAGGAGATCTAAGGTGTTCTCTGTGCAGCAGTAGAAAGCCTGACATTTAACTTGACTTACCAAAGAATTTTCATCCTGATTAAACTTTTCTGAAGAAGTATTGGATAGCATCAGCTGCTGTCTATAGAGATAGCTACGCCCACAGCTGCTACATACTTGAGTCTGATCCAGTTACACAGTACAGAAGAAACAGATGGTATCTTCATCTGGTTCCATCTTCAGATAAATTGCCATGTGATCCCACTGCCTGAGCTGAGGAAAGAAGAACAGTCCTGCTAAAAGCAAGTATAGATTTTCTGCTGAGGAGCCTCCATTCTTCCCATGATGGACATGATCCCTCCTCAAATTCAGATGATCAGATTTTGAAGAGCAATAAAGTCTGAGAGATCATACACAGCTATAATTTGTGATTTACATGCAAGTGGTGAAGGAGGGAGAGGAGAGACTTGATCAGATATTTGAATAATGTTCAGCATTTGTAGAGGGTGGTTGTTTCTTTGAGTCTTTATTACTTTCATGTAACTGCTGGTGAATACATGTTCAGAAAAAAATCAACCTTGCAAATAATAAGAAGCTTTCATTTTTAGAAATAAATATTTTTTCCCTCAAGCAGTATCACAAACTCTGCATGAAAATTCACCTTCTAATTGTGGGCCCTTCAAAATAGAAACAATGTCAGTATCGTTACTTTATAAAGTAGATGAAACATGGCCTTTTAAACTGAAATTAGAAGGTTACCTGTATCAGATGTTATGCTACTGTTTTGTAGCCCATTTAATAAGTCTTACTATTTTCAGTTCTTACATTTATGCCTCAGGCAAACATTAAAGTTCTATGAGCAATAGAATGTTCAAAGCTATTGTCTTACAGATTTGTGTTCTGTATCCTCAATTCAATGCTCTAACTCACCCAGCACTCTCCAGGGTGCCATCCTATTTGGGTAAGCATAGGTATGTGCTATGACTTACCTAGAGCTATGTTAATGCAGGTACATGTGTCTTAGTTGGTCAGCTGATAGAATGCATAAGCTCTGCTTATGCTTATGTATGTTCACAGATTTTTTTTTTTTTAAACTTAGGAAAAATGCATTTACCCATTGACTTCATCAGTGGAACCAGATGACGTCTTGAGGTCTAATCCAAACCAAATAATTTTGTGACTCAAATTGTTAAAATTAATTTACCTTTGGATTCTTCAGCACTTAGACTCATCCAATATTAATTATTTTGCAATTCAAGTGAAAGAATTGGCCAGCCCATTCAAGTATTATTAGTGTGGAGTGGCAGAGACAGAGTAATGGCTGGTGATTGTGTAAGCCTTGTTTTCTCAGACACCCAGCGGTGGGGTGCAAGACTCTCATTTCAGGCTCTGCATCTCATATTACCAAGGCTTACTTTCAGCATCTGTTTAGTAAATTTACTTCATACCTGACATTACTGAAATGAAACGTAATAACACTGTAAGTTATTACACATTCTAGAAGTCACCAGTTTTGTTTTAACATAATATAGCCTACGTATTTTAACATGATGTTGCATACATAAAAGAATTACATTAAAAAACAATTTTATTATGGTATTGTATGTTTGTTTTATGACTGTGATCTTGTTTCCTTTTGCATGGAAACTTGTCATCCATAGGAATAGTTTTTATTAAAGATTTGTCATGTGCCTGTCATTAATTACCAGCTGACACCTTTTCGAGCCCATCTTTATTCCTAGAATTACATCATATGACAAACACATCTCAACATCCTTTGCCATTGATGCAAGATCTAAAGAATTCAGGTTGTTATTAAAGTTCCAGTTGGTAATTTCTTGTCATCATACCATGGCAAGTCTTTTATGTTTAATTGCAACAAAGCTGTATTCTGTATGTTTATTCCTTTTGGAGATATTCAGACTGTTATTACCATGGCTATAAAGAATGATACTAACTGTGGTTAAAAATGAGTGAGATATGCCTTTTATTAGACAAATATAGTTGAAGAAAAATGTGTTTCTTAAAAATATTGTTGATTGATACTATCAGTAGCTGTTAAATTCTATTACTTTCCCTTTACACTGTCTATAGGAGTAGTACAGACTTTGATTTTTTTCCGATTATGTAATTTTCTATTTGTTGAATACTGAAAGATGGCCCTGTTTTTTTGCTTGGTAATTCCTTGTTTGTTTACCAACACAGAAAACTCATTTATGCATTGTATTAATCACTGTTTCTGCTTATTTAAAATATCACTGGTTCCTCTGTCATTAGCAACTGCAGTTTTTGTAGTGAATTCCTGTCTTCTATAAGAGTTGATGGGCTAAAACTTTTTCAAAGTTTTGAATCAACCTACTGGCAGAAATGGACCAACTGAAGAACCTCATGAGTTGCAAGTAATTCAAGTCATCTGCATTGCATTCTTCTTTTATTGGATATATCAGGGGAGTTTAAACATCTTGAATCAAGAATTTCTATCACTTAATCTTTTGTTTACCTTTGTTCCAGTGAGATACTGATAATTTATTTTATACGGCAGTGAGAATTATCTTTTATTGAAGGACATTATTTTTAATTTGTGCAACTTCAGAATCTTCAATGCCATTTCCCTCATTGAAAGTTTACATTCAATGTGGTTGATTTGTAATTCCTTATAACATCTATTTAAGTGTGAGTCTCCACAATCCTTCATCCATCATCCTTCACTTAATATTTTACAGAAATTATGTGCTGACCTTCCCTACTCTGAATTGCCTCACTGACTTGAAAGGAATATCATCCATTCCAAGTGGTATGGCAATATTCCTGCTATTTGTCCTGCCATGTTTGTGGTCATAACAGGCATTGAAAAGCAGAGGAAGGGATCCGGGAAAAGGCTAGTGTTGAAAAGGCAACCTGCAACTGGGCCATAGGTGGTGGCAACATACTTCTTTTGTTAAACATCTACCAAGCGCTTAGCTCTAGTGCAATTTGACCACAGCTTTTAAGTGGCTGCTTGAACAGAACACAGATTCTGATACTTCTATTGCAAGGTAAGGAACTACATCTGGAAGGGTCTTGACAGATCAGGTAGAACATCTGTTCTCCCAGAACGTATTCCACTGCAGATAATTTGCTCCTCACCAGATAACTGGTTCCTCACCAGCCCCTGCCCTCTCTTTCCTGATGCGTCTAACAACAGAGATTTCTCAGTCTTGTTAGGTAAATTATTACACCATTGAGTTTTCTTCGTGATGGAAAGATGTTTCATTGTGTGTGACCTATTTACTTTCTGCTGTTTCAATATTGGGTAAAGTGTTTTGGCTCTATATTTGGCTCTACATTTGTGATTAGATTAGGCAATAGTAAATTGAGAGAACGGATGCCTAGGAGCCCATCATGTATAGAGAGTCTTTCCAAGGCAAGTGTCTACACAAAAGACAACATAGAGGGGGGCTGTGAAATGGATTGGAGATCCTGCAGTGGCTGCTGAGGCCAACAGGGAGGGTTAGAGCTGCAGTGTAACAATTATACCTTAGCTGTAAACCAGAATCTTGAAGGCAAGAATGTCAACAACCTGAGCTATAAAAGGCCCTCAGGCCTCGTTTTGTGTTGTCTCAGGTTTATACAATAAAAAGTGAAGACTGAGTTTTAGCATAAAAAACTGCCTTTCACTTCAGTAACCAATATCAGGATTGGAGCTTCTTGCCTAGGGAGAGCAGACATAGTTGAGGCTCCTAAGGTAGTAAGAACAGGGGGGTAAGCCAGGGATTGGCAGCTAAGTTGTGAGAGGAAGAGCACTAGGATGAAGGAAATAATGCAGAAACAATGGCACAGTGTTTATAGATAGACTCCTCTCTGAGGGATGGAGACATGATAGTGGCATCCTGTATTAATTAAAAACTTTAAGCCTGTTTTACTGGAACAAATGAGTCAGGAAGGTCAAAGGTATTTATTTATATGACCCACTGCACATACTAAGTAATTAAAGTCTGGCCATTCAGAGACACTCAAACATCTGTCAACAAGCACCCACAAGTAAGAAAACCAAAAAAACAACAGCACAAAAAACCAGCCAAACACCAGTAGTTTAAACATCTATTAGCCACAAAGAAGACAGAAAAAGCCAGGAAAGAAGTTGAGGGAGATTTTAACCACATTTCTAACTTCCCTTCTCAATAGCTGCAGTAGTGGCTGTAATTTTGTTTTTTATTTTATCACAATGGAAACTGTTGTGTTTGGCAGTCTTTTAGGTAGTATTAAAGATGGTAGTAACTTTTTGGATGAAGAAGTAGCTGGAGTTGATGTTATCGCTTTCGTGATAAAAGCCTGAATCTGCCTCCTCAATGATGAATTAGGCGATGGACGCACAAAGAGGAAAAGGGAGGGAAAAAAGCCAGGCTAGAAAATATATCTTCTGTTTCTGCTTTGACTTTCATTTATGGCATTGTTGTTCGAGCAGACACAGTAACTTCAAGATTTGGCTTTTACAAGCATTGAGCTGTTCAAAAGCATTGTTTTACTCTGCCTGTTTTAGACTTGCATCAGTGCTGCCAAAAAGATCTAGCCAACTGAGACAGAAGCTGAAGGTATAGCAAGAAGACCAGAATGAAGAAGATGTTGGGAATAAAAGAGGCACTGGTAAAAAGATGTGATGGCAGGAATGCAAGATGTCTTCCAGCAGCTGCATTTGCTGAAGCTGGAGGAAGAGTCGGTATCATGCACACACCAGCCACTTCTCTAGTCAGGGTGTTTCTCAGGACTGAGTTAAGAAGACCAAGAGGGGTCAGAGTGGATGTACTCATTTGCCACAAAGTCTTTTCATGGTGCTTGGACAGGTACCTGGACACTTTCTAGCTTTAATCTTCTCTGACTTGTGTAAATAACACTGTTTGACAGTTGGCTGAACACTGATGTTTCCTCACTATTATTTCCCTGTCTGAGCTTCTCTAAGAGCAAATGCCTGTGGATATCAGATAATCAGGTAATCTGAGCTGCTATTCCTATTACAGTTTGAGAGCCACTCATAACTATTTGAATACCATGATTTGCCATGCCACTGTTTGTTTTTTCTTTAAAGAGCCATTACACTTCTATTTGAGCTGGAATGGGTACAGGGTAAACATCCACTGGTCCTTGTTGACTACTGTCTTCCATATCTTGGGAGGAAACATTAATTTTATAACACAGCTGTAGAATGGTTTGGGTTGGAAAGGACCTTCACAACCATCTTGTTCAAACCTCCCTCTGCTGTGGACACAGACACCTTCCTCTAGACTAGATTGCTTGAAGTTCTGCTCAACCTCGGCTTAAACATTCAAAGGTTTGGGAAATCTACAACTTCTCTGGGAAACCTGTTCCAGCACCTCACTACTCTGGCTGTAAAAAAAACCCACAAAAGCAACAAAACAAAAAAACCACCATGAAAGTTTATTTAGTTTTCCTTTGATTTATCTCTTTTAGGACCAAATGATGTCTCTACCTTCCTTTTTTTCCCTGGTGTTCAGAACAGTTGCTCTGGCTGGACTTCCACAGAGGATGCCAGTCTCTGTGTTTCTCTTAAGGAAGTAGCACATGTGCTCTTCACTCACATTTGATATATTTAATTTCCCATCCTGCAGTCTACTAAGCATTTCCCATCAGATTGATTGCATATCTTCATCATACCAACTGAGCTGGATTTTTGTACTTTGAACAACTTGAGACAGGTTTCAGATCTTCAGGCCAGGGCCTTGGTGGGAGGCCCAGCCTCCTCACTCTGTTGGGTTTGTAGGAAAAGTCAGATGATTTTATATAAAAATATTAAAAAAAACAAAGACTTTTTTCAGTTTTGATAAACTTTTTGTCTTTCAGCTGGAAATAGAATATATTTCAGTGACATTACATAGAAATGCAAAAAATATGTTTTGTGCTCTTTGCTTCTTTTCTTTCTCAGAGGTCAGAGGAAAATAT
>VXBI01006375.1:26733-56936 GCA_013397375.1 Toxostoma redivivum | reverse complement strand
ATTTTTATTACATTTTGAAAATGAAAGCTTTTGAATATTTTAAATAATATAAATATTTTTCTTGTGAAATACTGAACAGTTTCAGACTTATTTTGCTGGAATACTATGACTTGTAAAGTGCAAAGAAGCAGTGGGAACTCTTATGCCTTCAATGTAGAAGACAAAGGGGGTTTGGGGCCCAAGAGGAATTAATCGGTGCCTAACTATGGGCTAGGGACTGTTTTGTAATTAGGTTTTCTACTGCCATGAAAGAAGCAGTTTCTCCAATTTAGACACCTGAATACTTTTTACCACTCATGAATACTATCAATAAGAGCAGGTGCAGCCTGGGGGGAAATGGAAGGTGAAGTTGTAGAGAGCAGGAGACTGCTGGGTGGGAGCTTGTGGTGATGGGTTTGTTGAAGACAGATTGGTGGCTCAGAAAAGCACTTTAAATAATTTTAGCTGACTGTATTCAATGATGGAGGTGTGAAGCAAATTAAGAAAAGGGAAGGTTGAGAAATGGATACTGTGTGACACAAATGTGTTTTCATGATCTCTACAGTTGTGAAGCACAGAGATCCTTGGAGAGGTCACAGTAAGTGTGAAAGAGATATGGAACACAAAAGCTTTCCGGGGCTGCAGGAAGAGGTAAGTAGTTTGTTTTGCTCCTTCCTTCTGTTCTACTTTCCCTGCTTTTCTTCTCTTCCTAATTTAGTTACTATTTCTTCTTTGCTGTCTATCTCCATCATTTGTCACCTGGCCTCCTTTGAATGCCCCAGTTAAAATCTAACTACACTTTTGGATTGAAAAAAAAATTTCCCTACTATATTTTCCTTAGACAGTGTAATTTGGCTTAAATGTTTTTGATGTAAAGTGTTTCGGTGAATTGAAATGTTGACCCTATGTATTAATAGTTCTACATTATCTTCCCACCAGCTTCTGAGTATATACATCATAGAGGTCTTTTAGTTTCTCATCTTCTTCCTTCAAAAATTGCTAATATTTAAATCAAAGCAATCATTTCTGTTCCTTCACCTCTGATCAGCTCTTTTCTGCATGCTTTTTAGTTCCATTTTCCTCCATTTTGTAACTGGCACTTCTCATGACAGAGGTTGTTTTTGATTTCTAGTTGCAATTCCCAGTTCCCATGAGACATTTTGGTTCTAATATGGAGTCATCTTTGTAAAAGGAGCATCATTTAAATTTTCTGTAAGCTCTTGCAATTACAACAAGGAGGAAAGTAATATTTTGAGTATATTCCAGTATTCAGCACATATGTAACTTTGGGCTTCCATCAAAGTGGTGTAGCGTAGATACACTGAAATATAGTGTAATACACCTGTTAAATCACTTCTTTCTTTTTAACTTTTGGTTGGTTTGGTTGGTTTGTTTGTTTGCTTTTAAAGGAAATCAAGAAAATTCTGCAATTCATTTGTAGTATATATGTGGTATAGTTTCTTTTCCAGTATAGTAATTTCAGTCAGTAACAGCTTCTGCTGTTCTCAGAACACTGTCAGGATGTGCATTCAGTTTGCTTTCTGGTAGGCAAGGTGAGGGAAGAGCAGGCGAGACTAAAATATCATTCTGGAGGTAGTACTATGGCTGATACAGAAGGCAGCAAGATCTGTTTAAATCAAAACTGAATTACAACCTAGTTTTTATTCAATGGTTTTGTATAAACATAAAGTACAGACATAGCATTGTGCAACTTACATAAATCAAGTGGTTGAAGGTATTCTTTCTTTCAATTTCAAAAACATACACCCAAACCCCAGAAATTATATTAGTTTCAGATATATTCCAGATAATCTTCTGATTTTAGTTCCACTTCCTGTACAGCTTCCCAAATTTTCTGCTGAAATATTGTTTCACCATTTTGGCATGAACATTTGATCACTTTGGAAAGTATTTCAGAGTATTTCAACTAAAAGAATAAAACTATGATGCAGCAAGGTATTTTATGATGCAATTCAGGGATTTTAGAGAGGTTGAATATATTTCTCTGAGTCTATTTGAATTCAAGTAACAAAAGCAAGTTTCTCTTTTCTCAGTTCCAAGCCTTTTTCAGCAAAGACAATCCAAAAGCTGCTTTGATTTTGTCCATGGTCCTATTCCTGCCACTCTTTTGCTGGCTGTATCTTGCTTTTTTTTGCTGATTTGTTTGTCTGCATCTGCAGACGTTCCCTTCACTGTGATGTTTGTTAAAAACACGTTTCCTTGTGTGTGAATGCCTTCATACACTCATATACATTGTTCAGCATTCAAATCAATCCCATACATCTAAGTCCTTTCCCACACTTGGGAAGATCTCATGGGACCCTACAGCTCAGCAGTTGCCCCACCCTCAGTGGCTTTGTCGTTGTGTGACAGATTTGCTGCTATATTAGCCATTGCTGAACAACAGAGTCCCTCCAAATTGTTTCCTGAAATAGGCTGGGTGGAAGATAATTGTTGTGCCGGCAACTTCATCAAAGCAGTTGCCCACAGATCAAAGCCTCATTCACTGGGAATTTAGCTGATGGCAGAATACAGAATATTTACTATATTAGGAAATTATGGCTTATTATGGATTATGGCTTTAGTTCTACTACTAGGTTTGCTCTTCAGTGAGCACTGGATTGTCTAAGTACATGCCACATATTTGAAAGACATCCTACAGTAAAAATTTCAGGTCAGCTTTTCTAATTTTTTTTTCCATTAGGCATTTAGTGCATTTGATAATTGTTTTCATTACTTAATTCTGAAGATTTATTGAACTACAGGCAGATAGTGCTTAAGGATAGGCTTTGGACTCAGGCTGCTGGTGTGCTACCAGTTTGCAGAGATATATGGATGGTCACAGTGTGTTGAGACAAAGTGCAGCATTACCTTAAAGTTTGCTGCAGGTAGTTCTGCTTTGGTAGACGCTCCCCATGGTTTAAGGTTTTGAGAGTCAAAATCTACTCTATTGGTTTTTCAATTTTGTTTTCTGCTGGAATTTTGAAAAGAATGTTTTGTAGGTTCTTCTCTTTTGGAATTCTTTTCTGCCAGCCTTTATTTATGACATACATTTGAATTGTGTATAGGGAAATTTCCTTCCTTAGCACAGAACACTCCTTATAGCTGAATTTATGTTTTCCTCTGGCTCTCATATGAAGAAGTTGAATGAAGTATTTTTGTTGCTGTATGTTACAGGATAGCTTGAAACTGCTTAGACAAGCAGTTATTTAGCTATTTTATTTCCAGAGATTTTGCAGTAAATATAAAATGCATACTAATCATTGGAACTCATCTTCTTTTTGAATGATGAGCTCTATTTAAGTCATACCAGTATAATAATCTGTTCTTTTGTATGTTACTTACCATAGAAAAGCCAAAGTTATACTTTCCATGTAATGATATTATCTGTCATGGGTAGGGACCTTATATTTGATGTATTTATTCACTTTTTTTTTAGAATTTACATTTAAGCTTTCTGCAAGGTAATGAGTGGGCAGTTTTTAAACTTTAGGTCAGATACATCTAGGTAATATATATTCTTTTATCTTGTTTCTTTCCAGGTCCTGTCTTTGAGTGCCACTAAAAAATGCATTCTAGAGCTTTGCTTACTTTTATCAAAGCCAGAAGCCTCTGAGGCAATGAGAGATTTGTTTTATGCCCTCTGTCACAATTTTGTGTTGTCACTGTTGATATGACAACATGATGATATGAAGCTTAGATGGATATTGAGAAGTTTCTTCTTTGACAGGGCTGTCAAGCATTGGAACCGCCCAGGCTGCCCAGGGAAGAGGCTGAGTCACCATCCCTCGAGGTCTTTGAAAGGTGTGTAGGTGTTGAACATAGGGACAAAGTTTAATGGTGGGCTTGGCAGTGCTAGGTTAACAGTTGGACTCAATGATCTTAAGGGTCTTTTCCAGCCTAAATGATTCTATTATTTCCAGGCTCTGCTTATCTGGATTGTTATTTAGGAGAAGACTAATCTGACCTATTTGTGTGTGCAGGAAGTACGAAAGAGTTTTGGATTGCCTTTGTTGCCCCCACTTGTTACTACCAGTAGAGTGAGTAGAGTAGGAAGTATGAGCAAATGAAAGTAAAGCAGTGGAGTGGGCAAAGCTACTAGTATAATGTACTTCAGAACTCCTGTAGAATCACTGCTTTCTATTACAACCTGCTGCTCTGACAGAGGTAGTGCTCAAGCATTAGCTCCACCTTGGTGAGGTGCCAGGTTATGTCACAATAAAATAGCATACTTGTAAGAATACTTTTCTTTCCCAGAGTAGAGCAAGAAAGTGGATAAGAAAAATCAGGGTACTATTGCTCTCTGATGTGATTCTTTTGGTGGAAATATTAGCTATATACTGCTCCTAATGTGTAAGTTGTGTCAGGATCAGAATTGTCATTTACCTGTTGGAAAAAGAACTCCTCTAAGATGGGAAGAGATTTGTCTTCTAATAGTAAGAGAAATTTTCCAATGGTGGCATCTGATTCATGCTTTCCTAGCAAAGAAATAGTGCTATGCACAAATCTTGGTTATGTTGATCTAATGTCTCCAGGGTTTTGACCTGTCCCCAGCAGAGGAGTGGCATTCATATGAAGTATTCCAGCTACCTCTGTCTTTCAATCTGTTCCACTTCTCATTGTGGCATAGCCACCACGTCTCTTCTGTCCTTTCAGTAGGAATAATGATGAAGATGGGATAAGTGGATGGGTCACTATAGTAGCCCTTTACTGACTCAAGTTTCTATACAGGGACAATTTTTCTCTAAAAAGTGATTCTTCCTAGAACCATACAAACCTACATGTTGCAATGGCAGAGAAACATACACTAGTGAGGAATGAGACAGCATTGTGGATTATCATAATTTGTTTTCCACTAGCACTCTCAAAAAGGAAGATTAAATGCTGAAATTCATGAGTCAACTCAATGGAGAATTAGGATATTATTGGCATTGGCTCTGTAGTCATTATACTGTGGAACAGAAGGGTGCAGAGATGTGAGGACAAATGACTAAGGAACAAAATTTCCTAGCTGAATTATGGTACTTCCTTGTAGGGAGTATTTTCTGGTTCTCCCACCAAACTTGGGGGAGCCAAAATTGTTTCCATCATGCTAACCAGAATGATTATTTAACTGTGGAAGAGTCTTAAAATGGACCATCCTGACAGGATGCTTCAGCTGACAAAGGCTTAAAACATACTCAGTTTCCTAAAGTAAAATCAGAACCATCTCACTTTGATTGGAACATTTGAATACATCTTAAGACATACAATACAAAAAAGAAAACCCTAGGTACTTTCAACTTTTTTGCACTGTTTTAAATATATTTGCTACTTTTCTGAAGATTTTTAAGTCTTCAGTCAGGATCAGCAGCAGACACTGCTGCAAAAAGAGAGCAAAACAGCCTTGCTTTCACTTACTGAACTCCCAGTGCTCCAAGGATGTTTGGACAGGCAGATATTTGTGTCAACAGTAAGATTCTTGCAGGACTGTGTCCTCAGACAAGAAGTAATATACAAACAGAATAAAAAGAACCTGTGAAACATAAATGATTTTGCCATACATTTGTTTTTATTGTTAATATAAATGAGGATGTTCATAGCATCTAAAAGACTACATTTTTGGCTTCAGCACAACAAGCTGTTTTATGTATGAGCTGTATGTAATTAGATTGAAAACAAACTTTGCTTCAAGAACATTTTTGGCTCCACTGTGCAATAACACAAAGGGCCTTTGTTATGCTCTCATCAGTGTTATTTATGGATTGCAATGGACTTATTAAAGGACAGATTCATCTGATGGTATTCATCCACTGACCCAAATTTAAATGTAGTGACTTATATTCATATTAATCATAATTACTAATATGATCAACCAGACAAAGATTTCTGGAACTAGAAAGGGGGTTGCTCTATATATTGAGACCTGGAACAGCCATACAGAGTGGTGTTTCAGATCCAAGGATTTGAATATGCCAGAATGGAAAATGTAACGAATGGCTTTGCATAATTCACATCAATTATAATCATTTTCACTTGAATTGAAAATGAAGCTCTTGGTCTCTCAAATACGGAAAAGGAAAAAGGAAAAAAATAAAGTCACAGGGAGGAAGCTAAGTGGATCTTGGGAAAAAGGAATCCCAGAGCAAAGTGGATATGTGAATATCTGCCAGAAGCTCTTTTAGAACATTATGAAGCTAGGTAAGGGCACTGTGCTTTCCTCTGACTCGCCTAAACAGCCTTTATATTAAAGGATTACTTTCAGAAATCCTACTTTGCCCAGATTTTTCCTGTCTGACCTGCAGGACTTGGGAAGCATCTAATGACAACTTTCTGTTCTACTTCAAGCTTAGCATGATGATGGACAAGCTCTTTAGGGCCATAGTCAGATCTCTTGATGTCAGTACAAACCTTTGGTTTTACAACTGCCATGGCATCTACCTATGAGAGTGTACCACTCAGCAATTCAGAGCACTATTTATACAAGACTGGAAGATCCAGCTTCCAGAGGCACTCGTGGATGAAGTATTTATGATAGTGAAATAAACTTACATGAGCCAGTCTGAACGCTGCCCCTGCTCGTTCTTTTGCTTTGGCCTCCCAGATGTAAAATAGATGGTCAGTATTTTTTTACCTCACTGGATTCCTGTGAAATTAAAGACTTTAAAAGAATATTAATCATTGAGATATTGCTCTAAGGGAGCTTATATAAATGTAATCTAATTATATAAGCTTCTTCAGATGAATTACACTTTCATTACCACAGCCTTCTGCTATGTCCTTGTTGTTTATTCATACTATTAGTGGTTGTAGCAACTAGATGTTATTTCAGATGATGAAT
Source organism: Toxostoma redivivum (assembly GCA_013397375.1). NCBI lineage: Eukaryota > Metazoa > Chordata > Aves > Passeriformes > Mimidae > Toxostoma > Toxostoma redivivum. The sequence goes on along the minus strand of VXBI01006375.1, from coordinate 50,137 downwards.
CCCAGTCTTATTTTCTTTGCTTAATGAACAATTTTTTTTTAATCATGCAAGCTGCTTGGTCACATTGATTTAATCCATAGTTGCGAACACTGGGTGCTTCTAAACTTCAGGCCCGATTCTCTGAAATGCAAAATTTCTCTATTGTAGCCTCTTTCCTCTTGAAGTTTCCAAGACCTACTGTGACCTATAGCTTACGTTTAATTCAAAGTTTGTTGCCACCCTACAGGAATTGCAACAGACATTGTTTGGAAGGAAGGAGGTACTTGTAAGCTCAGGAAATAAGCAGAACAAATTGGCATTATCATCAAGACACTGTTTACAAACTATTCATTGGCATCAGACTGTTCTTTAGTATTAATCAAATAGTAACCAACAGGAGAAGATTCTAAGCAGGTTCTCCTTGTTCTGCATGGTCAATGACGTTGTTCTGTTGTATCCTTTAGAAACCACTGAGGGGCAGCAGGTTTTCACATGGAAATGGGCTTTTGTGTGTAAGGAAATCTGGAACTGTGAGTATTGTACATTTTGATTATTTTAATGAATTCCATGCATCAGATCACTGAAGGTTATAACAAAAGGTTCACTGTTTGCTCCTGTAAATGAATATGATTTTTTTCTTGTTTATGGAATCTTGATGTATTTTTTTCTCCATGAGTAGAAAAAATCTGAAGAATGTCCTATGAGTGTCTGCAAAGGCCATTTATGGTGGTAGGGTGCCTGTAAAATTGAATTAATGGGTAAGTCTGTCACATGCATAGCACACATTTTGGCACTACTTTTAGAAAGAAGGCCAAGAAATTAGGGCAAAAGAATGAGAAGAGCTTTGATTTATTAGTTAGATTTATTACAACTAACAAGCTGACTAATGGAATATGCTATGTTACTAAGAAATCTCTGTATGCTTCAGATACATAACAACCAGACATCCTAATAAAACAGGTCCTATTCTACTCAGACTCTTAAGCTTGTGACATGAACAGTAAAGGCATACTCAGTAGTGAATGCAGTGCATTCTTACTTCTAGTACCTCTGCTTTAGCTATCTACTTTATGTGATTGTCTGTTGGCTTTGATCCTGGCTATCCAGAAGTGCTACAGGGACTCACACCAGCCCACAGGGCTAGAGTGAAGCACTTTGGTCTGTCAGCATTGGATGCTCACCTGTGTGATCTGCCCAATTGTAAATAACCCAAGGGAAAAGTGATATAGATCCATTATTTTTTCCACATATAATAGTGAGAACTGAATAGCTGATCAGGTTTGAAGAGGACTTCTGCATAGCTTATGCATGAGGATTTGAACCAAGGGCCAAATCCTTTTCCAGCCATATAGTTTCCTGCATTCCTTTTGAAAAATGCTAGCAATTACTATTTGGATATACTCCTTTGTCCTTTTGGTTCTTAGCTGAGGACAACTTTCAGACACAACTTTTCAGTAATACCTCAGGGCACTCTGAGCTAAATATTCTGGTAAAAATTACAAGTAAAAATCAAAAGTCTGATTTGCTACGCTGTTACACCTCAGGCAGTTTATAACAATTCTGTCAAGCATTGAAGTAAAGCATGAATAGATTCTTTAACTTAATTCTTTACTTTCATACTCCTATGCAGCTGTTCTTCCCCAAGCTAACATGATAAAACTGATAAGCCACTTTATTTTTCTAGCCAAAGGTAACTGGAGTATGAGCTGTCCTGGCCACGGTCTCACAGCTTTGCAATGTTTTCCCACATATGGGAAGAAGCTGATGGGTAAGAGTCAGGTGTATCATTAAGATACACAAGGATTGCTTCATTTCTAGGTGAAACAATCACCCTGTTTGTGCACCTTTGTACCTCGGTATCACTGTGAACTGAATGGAGAATGTACAGCTTTAGGTCTGGAAAAAACCACCCCCAGCAAATTGTCTTTCAGGTCAATGGTGCAAATACTAATTATCTTTAAGAGTCCTGTCTGCCTAGAGGAACCAGCAGAACCAGTCACATTAAACATAGGTGTAGCAGTATCAAAGTAGGGTGGAATAACAATGATTTGTCTGAGACAAGAATTCCCATATGAATAGCATTAGGAAAAGCAGTAGAAGATTTAAGGAATATAACCTCAATCTGCTGTTCAATTATGGGGCAGTCTTGCCAACAAAACAGAGAGAAACCTTTCAAGGTCTACCCTTGCAGAAAGCAGCACCTGTAGAAGACATGGCTCTTCATGACTATCACACCTAAATTCTGCCTTGTTGTGTGGTAGATGCAGTGCAGTAAGTAATTTAATATTGCACAGAGTGCCTCTTTGCCTTTGTCCTGTCCCTATTCCAACCTTTCTGTCCTTTGTCCCATTCTCTATAATTTAAAATGCTTGTCTACACAGTATGCCATTTGATTTTTTTTAAGATGAGAGCAGACCTGGCCATTTTCAAGGAAAAACTTTAGTCCAGTCAGTCCTTTTATTGAGGAAGTAAAATAAGACTAAAATGTTGCACAACTGGAGACTTAATTAGCTTTTACGGTTCTCTTAAAGAAGACACTGCCTTGCTAAGTAGCAAACACAGGTGTAATTAAGCCTGTTCTGAAGTTATATCGGGATTAACAGCTCTTTTGTTTTCTGTCCGTGTATGCAGATCTGAAAAGTCATTAGAGGGCCCCCCTCCCAAGTGCTGCAGCCGTGCACAGAGCCACCTGGAGGCACTGTTCGCACAGCTTGCTTCAGGCCTGTGCTTGTAAAGTACGATTCCCTGAGATTTCCTCATACAGAAAAAATCTGAGAAAAAAATTATGTACTGGGAAGCATGATTTTTTAAAAAAGCCTTTGCCTTCATAGGATACACCTTTGATTTTCCATAGATCTGTAACACTGTGATGCTTTTGTGAAGTGCTTTTTTACAAAAACTTTTGTAGGAAGAGCCAGCAGGATATTCCAGCATACCAGCTGACATAATTGAAAAGAACATGCAAAACTTCCTGCATGGGGCAGAAAAACACTGCTGCTTGACCTTAAGTATGGTGGAGTCTTTATTCTTGTTTTTTCTCTTTAGTAGAACTGACCTATTTCTTGTTTGTTTATTTGACTGATTGATTGATTGATTGATTGACTGATTATAAATAAAAATGGATCATGGAACTTCCTTCCCGTGTTAGAGTTGCCACTTGATATCTTTCTTCAGTTGCACAGAAACAACAATGTGCAAATGTTTGCATGTGACTGCTACAAAACACTCTTGAACCACGCAGTGACAGCTGGTAAAGATTAATTTTATTGATGCATGTTTGCTGTTGCTTTGTTAATTGTGAGATAAGTCATAGTTCTCTCCCTTCCAAACATACATTTCTCAATCTGCTTTGAAATTCATACTCTCCACTCTGATTGCATCAAGTGCTATTACCCAAATTTTTTTTCTTCCAGATACACAACTTTACTAGTCACAGAAGCTCTGAGATGTAGTTGACCAAAGTATATAGAAAATCAATCTTCAAATTCCTAATGTTGGGATGTAATTGATTGCTGTCTGTCTCAGGAGTTGTACACAAAGAAGTACACACAACTGACAAAATTCAGTACCATGATTTCATAAAATTTATGTCAAATACCATCTATCTGAATAAAGTGGAACATAAGAAAAAGAAAACAAAGAACTTTGTAAGAACAAAGCAAGTTGTTGAAGTAATGTATTTTACCATAATATTCTGCATGTCCTATTTCACTGGTGTCTATACTTAATTTAATATAGGATTAAAGTAGATTAGTTTATGTTCAATATTTTATTAAGTCAATGGAGCAGAACAAGAGAGAGATATGAATCCACTTCTTTCAATGCTTAGATTTAAAAAATGTCATGGAACCTGCCATTGCATTTGTGAATAGAGTTGATAACATGGAGCCACAAACTGCTTCAGGAAGAAATTTGTGGTACCTGAAGATGTCAGATTTAGTAGGATTCTTAGAAAACTTAGTAAAAGTACAGGGGGAAAAAACCCTGTGTCTTCTGCAAAAAACTGTGGGTTTTACTACTAATTCCCAATTTTCCTTCTTTACAACACCCTCCTTGCATTTCCGTGGTTTACAGATAAATCAGATCAACACCTGACCATTAACAAAAAGAGCAGGTTTTTAGGCCTTTTTTTTTTGCATTAAATTCTTGGAAATTTCAGAGCTGACTAAATATGTAGCCATTTCCTCATGTGTAGTGCATCCGCTGGTAGTTTCTGAAGTTTATGGTTTGTTCAGGTGCCTTTTGTTCTGACATTCAGTGTCATGAATAAGATTTATTATTTGTATTTTAGGAAAGTCAAAGACTTTAGATTTTTACTTCTGGATCTGAATTTCTGAGGTTCAGATTATTTCTGCTCACAGGTAAAAAAACATTAAGAGATAGGAAACTCTGGATAGAGATCTGATGGAAGTGATTTCTGAGTATCTGATGAATCACAGACTCAGAGGTAAGAATGAATGAACAGGGCCTGTTTGATTCAGAGAGGAACAAGAAATGTATATAAATCTTCAAGTATATAAGAGACTTTAGCGAATGAAGAAATTCTTCATGTCTTCATGTTTCTAATGAGCTGTAAAGAAATAATGCAGAAAACCAATAAAAAATTATAAAGAAGGAATAAATTCCATCAAGGAATATTCAAATTAGGAAAACTTTAAGAGTGAAATAACCAGACATGATCCTTGTGGATCCCTTCCAAATATTTTGTGTTTCTGTAATTGTAGACCTTGAACTAACCTTGTCATTGTCATGGAAGCTACATCATTAGATTTATTTCCAAACAGGTTAAGCAAGCACCTTGTTCTACAAATAAATGGTTCTTAGGGTACCAAATACAGGACCTAGCCTTATAAAGCACCTTTCATTTCCTATTTAAGTTTCCAGACAGGCTTTCCAGGGAAACAAATTTCCTAGGACTGAGCTGTAGGTGTGTCTTATTTCTTTAGCAAGCCATGTAATTAACCATTAGAAACATATGGAAATCTAACAGTTTCCTTACGCCTAAGATGTTACAGAGAAAGAAATAGGAAAGAAATCTTTGTAGCTTGGTTGACTTTGCTGGTTGGTGTTTTTTGGGGGTTTGGGGTTTTTTTTTTGAGGCAGGGGCTGCTGGATATTTTTTGGTGGAGGTTGGGTTTTTTTTATAGGTTGGAATTTTTAGGGATCAATAAAGCACCCTGAAGTTGTTTCCACCCCACTGGAAATTCCTTTATAAGCCCAGTGTGTGATATGAATAAAAAAGGGAATGTTTGTTTACCCCACTCTAGGGCCAGCTCTCATTTTCCATGTCTTCAAATGGCCTTTAAGTATTTCTCATCGCAATGTGTTAAAATTCATCCTTTTCAAACTGGGTATGAAAAATTCAAAATCATATCTACATAAATACCCGGCCCTTTAGTATTCTGTGTTGTGAAGTCATTCATTTTTAAATAGAAATTTTTGCACGTAATGACAGCTTCCAAAAAATCAGCCCAGCTACATATACAGTTAGTGTGTGCTGATCAAGCAGCATTCTATGCCACAAGACGTCCCTAAAGAGGTAATGATTGTTCAGAACACATCTGTACTGGTTGTAGCCTTTGTTTTAAGCCACCTAATCATGCATACGTCCTTAATGCTACAAGCATTTTGGTGATGATTTAAGATCTGGCATTTCTGTTTTATAGATTTTGCAATATTCCACTCTCTGCAGAGGTAACATTGAAAAGCATTTAGGAAGGAAAGGAATTTATAAAGTGCATAAAGTATAAACACTTACATGGACACTTTGAAAATAATCTGCATTTAAAAATATCTGATTTTAAAATACCTAATATTTCTTGATTTGTGTGCTTTTGGCTTTCATGCAAAATTTCTAGCTAGTAAGTATTTTAGTATGTTTTGAGCCTGGGGCAGGGAGGTTTAAACCTGTCTGCCAATAACAGTCTCAAAAGGATACCTCATTGAAGTGCTGCATATGTATTTCCTGAACTGTAGAATACCAGTATGGATAGAAATAAGAAAATAAGCGTATACAGAAGAAGTAGTTTAACTAAATTTTTCAGCACTAACTGTAAGAAAGAGATTTTCATCAAGGTAGTGGCCTCAATGTAGGATGGGTGGAAATTAATTCTAGACAGAAATTGAAGTTGTATGGTACTTCATAAAAATAAATGATGGAAATGTGTCCTTTACAAGATCCAAATATAGTGGTACCCTTCCTATGAAAACCTTCTCAACAAATCAGTGTACAAATTCCATGAGTTTTCTTAACTTAAATGGATTGATCTATTTCCTAACAGAGTTTGTAATTTTTTAAAACTAAGATGGTAGAGTGAATTAATCAGCTTAAAAAAAAAAACAAACAAACAAAAATACCCCCAAAAAACAAAAAAAATGTTGTTTTACTCTTTTACTCTTTTAAAAAAGAGTTGTATCTTAGAAGCCTGTAGGGATTTTGCTGTTTTAAGATAACCAAGTAATTAAAGTGAGATTTCCAGAAATCAGCTGCATCATTTAAAAATTAGTTTTTTACTGGACATACAATATTCTTTTTGAGGTCTTACAATTTAAAGTGTGAAGATAACACAATACTATTTCATTTTATTATATTTAATTTATTTTACCTTTTTTTAAGATTCTAGAATAATTTCTTAAGCCTTTTAATCCCCAGAAGACTAAATCTTGTTTACATGACAATTTAAGACAAAAATGGAGTTACCTACTTGCCCTTTTTCTGTTCTAAAAGCTCTCTGCATATAAGAACTTCCTGCAAGGTCTTATTTTCCTTAGGTTTTGATTACAATTACAAGATACACTTTTCAGTTTACTTTTATTCTCTTAACCAGGAAAGTAACCACAAATAATGTGTGCTCCTGCACTAGTTCTCAATAAATCTCAAGATCTTAGGAAGCTCCTATGATACCAAACTGGGAGTTGAAAACAGACTGGGAGTTGAAGTCCATTGCCACTGTATTTATAGATGGCTTTTTCTTTTTTCAGAGGTGAGTGGAGCCAATTATTACTTTCCTGGTATTTCTGTGTCTACCCAGTTAATGGCACCCAGCTAACAGCAGCTCAGTTATGATGAGAATCCAAAATTAATTTTGACTATGTATTCTCTAAACTATTTTTCCAGAGAAGGATTTTATTATCAAAGTTAGACATATTTACTATGTAATCACATTCTTTCTGCATTTTGTCTCTTTCATTACATTTTAACTGATAAATCAACACAGCACTCATCATCACAGATTTTCTTCTGAAGCATGAGATGGTCTGTAGATAAATCATTTTAAGATTTACAACTGCAGTGGATTAGAACTTCTTTTTCTGGAAAAGCTCCTTCAGCTGTTGTTCAGTCGTTGCTTCTTTCTGTTGCATCAGCTCCTTGGCTCCTTTGGTCACTCCCCAGCCATCTGGCTTTGACATGCAAGGACAATATGGCCTGCCTGAAGCAGGCTTCAGATTCTCCCAGTATTCTTTTCTTGCCCTAAATAAAGAAAAAGAAATTCAGGGGCTTTTTCCAGCACCTCATAATATTGAAGGAAATGTGGCCAAAATGACAATTGCAAAGGGTCATCTAATTTGTAAAGATTGACATTATATTTAGATATAGAAGTATGAATTAAAATACGCAATTAAATCCTATATGCTTTAAAAGTATCTTTCCATCTTTGAAAGGAATACTGCAAGCAAGCCACCATTAGGAGCTGATTTACAATACTCTGTCAATTTTTCCTTTTCATTGTCATGAATTATATTCACAGGAGCTCTTCTACTTCTCCTTCACCCCTTTCCCTGCTCCTAGGTCAGCTTTAATTCTTTGAAATTATCAGACATAAAATATAGAATTTTAAACATAGAATGTTTACAGTGATAATTAATGCTCATATCAGCTAAGCCTCCATGCTCTGTGGAGTAATGTAAGCCTTTGCAGAAGGTGTGTTGGTTTCCAGGTCAGATATACATACCTTGCTCTGACCCAGGGTTTGGTATGCATGCTCAGGTTATCACCCCAGCTACCATGTTTCTCAGAAGCTTCTGGCAAAAATCCTCTTTCAGGAGCCAACTCCTCAGCTATTGCTCGGATATGATAGGGCTCAAATCCACAGCAGCCTCCAATGAAACGAATTCCTAAGTCATAGGCTTTTCTTGCATATTTTTGAATGTCCCATCTCGTGGCAATTCTTGGCTCCAGACCTGTGAAGACATTCATATCTTAAGTTTCCACTATTCAATTTTTATCCATTTTTTTGGTGAGAAACTATGCTATTGAAACACTGGCATGCTGTTTGCAAAAGTGGTTATACATGTACGTATTTGAACTGCCTGACCCAGAATCACTGATTGAAACTTTCAGAAGGCTAGCCTTCAGATTCTGCAGTGCTCTGCTGACCTGTGCTTGCAATATTTTTGGCCTTGCAAAACAGAACCTAGTACCTTCTGAGGCTGATCATGTTTCCCATTCTGCAGAGTTCTTAGCAGAAGAATTGGAATACTTTCAATGTTATGGCTATATTTCCGAATAAGCAATCAATACCTGGGAAAAATTATTACTACACACTGATCTGTGAAAGGAGGAATCAGACTACTGACATAGGAATAATCCCCACTCATCATTCCTCAGAAATGCTTATTATACTTTTTTTGGATACTGGCAGCCAGTTGTTTCAGCTGTGATCTGTAGCTATTTCTTAGCCCATCCCTTAATTATAATCCCAGTCATGAGCAGCTTGCTGCCTCATTCCTTATAGGCAGTTCTGTAAGTTAGAATGCCATCTCTATTTTGAACCCTTCACTCTGTTGCAAGTTGTGTTGAACATTGTGATGGAATAACAAGAGCCGAGAGAGTAGACTTGTGAAAGCAAAGGAGTAAAAAGTGAAAAGAGCAAGGAAAAGTACACCTCAAGGAGCTAGAGGCACAAGAGTGGCATAATAGTAAAGAAAAGAATGGGGACTGAAGAAGAAATTAAGAAATAAAAATACAGAAATAAAAGAATAAAAATTCTCCCATTTCTTAATACACATGCACATCTGCAGGACGTGAACCATCATGTTTATCAGGCAAGTCCAGCATCATGCATATGTTCATGTGCAATGAACACTGCTGAGCAAAGAAGTTGTGGTTGAGGTAAGAAGACTCCAGTAACACAAAGGAGAGGTAGGATTGAAGAATGTCCCTATGTTCTGCCCCAAAAATGGTTACCGTGCCAGAAGTTGATACAAAGCAGACACACTCTAAGTCCATTGTGTTGTTAAGAATCAGGTTCACAAATTGAAAAGGAAGACAATTAAATGTTTTTATACAGAAAATTATTGGTCTCAGAAGGAAAGATGGGAAAAAGGAAAAGTAGGTGGACTAATATCGCATGGAAAGTTTAGATTGAGCATTTTAGAAAGCTGTTCAAATAAAAACAAGCTTTTTACAGTGCTGCAGATATGATAGAAAGCATCAGAAGCACCAATGCATTATTTCCTTTTCTTTCACATATCATTTAAAAGCTAATGCAAAATTTATACAAATGATCAACAGTAAGAATGCATTATTGTGCACTCAACTTACACCTGTATAAGCAACTAAACTTCAGGGGAATAGTATAGGTTGTTTCCCTGTCTTCTTCATCACCCTGTCACAATCCATGTGACCTGATGAGATGAATTCATCTGATGGCAGCTGAAGTGGCTAAGCCACTGTCCATCATATTTGAAAACTAGTGACAGTCCAGTGAAGCTTCTAGTGACTGGAGAGGGAAAACATAACCCACACTTTTAAAAAGGCAAAAAAGGAAAAGCCAGAGAAATACAGACCAGTCAGTCTTACAATGCCCAGAAAAATCTTGGATCATATTCCCTGGAAGGTGTATTAAGGCACATGGAAAATAAGGATGTGATTAGTGGCAGCCCACATGGCTTTACGGAGGGCAAATTGTGCCTACAAATTTGGTGGCCTCCTATGATGGGGTTACAGCATTGGTGGAGAAGAGAAGAGCAATGAATGTCACCTTCCAGGACTTCCGCAAACCATTTGGTAATGTCCCACACAACATCCTTGTCTCTTAAGTGGAGAGACTCCTTCCCAAAATCGACTAACATTTTATTTTTCCACGTCTGCCAATGCAATACTTCTCTTGACTTTATTCAGAATTAAATATCTCTACCTTAACAGTTCTTGAAGAAAAACTGTAACGTGCTCCTAGATTTTTCCCCTTAATGTATCTACCCTTGAGATAATTGGGTATGCTTTCAATGACAAGGTAATTTCTTTCTAAAACATTGTCCTTATTTAACTGATGACATTTCAGAGAAATTGCAGTAACACAGTAAGAGAAAAGATAGAAAAATGGAGAAAGTTCTACAGAAAAATACATACTTCTGGCATCTAATTGCTAGAGTTTGTCATACAACATACCTAATGCTTTCCTAGAAACTTGGATCTTGTAACCCTGTACAGAGTTTATGTATTTCAGATACTACTTATATCTTCAGATATCGAAATATCTCTCTGTTATTGCCTTCATGAAAACCAGGTAATTTGGTCAGTTTAACAGTGATTTACCAAACAGATAATCTGCTGTCAAGCAATCAATTGCTACTTCTGGGTTTTGAAAATATTCACAGAGCCAGTCTTCATCAATTAATTATTCATGGAAATTCTAAATGCTGAGATGTCATACAGATTGCTTATAGCACACAAGCCAAGAACTCTAACAAACCAGAGTGAATCCTTCCATTCACTTGATTGCTTACTGCATCTGTTTGATATTTTTTTCTGCTTGCAATCAGAGGAACTATATGAAGGAAAGAATAGAATAAATGAGTTCCTAACACTTTCAAACATCTTAGATATTTTCAGGACTCAGACGTGTTATTACCATTTAATGAATCCCTCAGGCTTATGCTTTATTCTCTTTCCTTCATTTATGTGAAGAAAAGAATTTAAAGGAAAACAACCAGCTTCCTGAAAATCACATCTACTTCTCTTTTTTTTTTTTTTCTGCAAATTCAAATTGTGAATGTTTTAATACCATTTATTCTGATCTTGAAAAGATGGGTGTACGGTATCTGAAAATGAAAGAATTTTCTAATCAGCCTTTAAATGTTTGAGCTGATTTTGCCCTTATGTTAAAGGGCTCTTTTACTCACATGAAATAAGCCCTAAACACAAGCCTTATATAAATATTAAATGGCTGAATTTTCCAGGTTTTGTAGAGTGTCTCCTGAGCATACATGTTATAGATTTCTCCTAACTGCTAATTTGTTAGCAATAATAAAATACCCTTTCTGGTGTCTCTCTAATGTTACACTTATTATGAGTGCAATAATAATACTCCTATAACTGTTGTACTACATTGTACATTAAATCCTTACGCAGGTAAACATAGACCTTGTGGGATAGATGTCACAACCCAGAAAAATGGTGGTTTTTTAGTCAATTTGCTACTGCTCTTTGGACTGTTTACAGCTGTCCTGAACAGGGTTCTATAGCATGAGGAGGAACATTTCTAAAATTAATTTAGATTGTGGCATTTTAACTATTTTCATCATAATTACACATTGAGTCACATGCTGTGATACCACTGAAGTATTCTCACTATGTGGATGATCTTTACTCCAATATTACATTTTGACCTGTCTGGAAAATGCTGGACAGGATAATTAGGACTCATTGTATTGAATAAAAAGTCATCTTGCAGCTTCAGCTGTACTAAAAGCTGGGGGCAGAAAAAAAACCAGGAACAACCCATTAAGCAAAACCAACCAAACACCACTAACAAAAAAGATACCCTTGTCTTACCAAAGGGAAATTCTGGAAGATCAATAAACCCCTGCTTTCCACAGTCAGGTGTATGGAACGCAAGAGGCTGGCACATGAGGTGAGCTTTCAGTTTAGCAGCCTGCAAACCCTCTTTCATCAGCCTCACAGTTTCGATGGAAGTTTCTGGATCAAAATGGCAGTTGACTCCAACTATAGAAGCACCTTGGAGAAGGAAAATAACTTCAAGTCACAACTCTCTGGGAAGTAGGACATGAAAGTTCCACAGCACTCCAAAAGCAGTGCTGTTCATCTTTACATCAGCATTATGAAAACAAGTCAGCTGTGCTAGAGCCAGCCACAAATCTCTGGAGTTTGATCATGCCATTTACATCTCATCTGGTCTCCTCTTCACCTTTCTAATGATGAATCACATCTTCTACCCTCCTATAGATGTTTTTTCTTATAGGGCTTAATCAGTGAAGTCTGATTACATAGAGCCACACATGCAAACAAGGAGCAGGTTCCTAACACAAGTTCTACCTTTGGATTTCAGCTGTAACTTGAAAGGAAAAGAGCAGTTTGGAATAGATATGTAAACTCCTCACTCATAAATCCCCTTATTAATTTCTTCTCCCCTTCCCCTTATCCTGTAGAAAATAGCTTTTGATAGCCAAAATTACTACTTTTTTCATCCTCTTAATTCTCTCATCTTGAGCTTGAACTGTATGCAAAAACAAGAACAGAGAATCAAAGGTGACTTTGTGCTTGTGATTCTAGAATTTGGGGATGAGTCTGCAATAAAATTTGAATAGGTTTAGGATTTTGCTGTATTCAGTATCAGTTATCTATGAGAACAATAGAATAATTTCACACTGATTATCAAGGATTTCATAGCTGTATTTCCATAGGTTTTTACAAGACTATTTCAGTAAAGTACATATAAAAAACTTTTCTACAGAGTCAAAACTCTTATCAGATGTAACTGGGAAGCTACCTACTTGAGATACACATCTGTTTATTTCAATAATTAGGGACTTTACTTTGTTCCATACTTTTAAAGGGTGCATTAAAACAGATTCTTACCAGCCTTCACTAGCTGGACAGCACACTGTCCAGGGGGCACCCCATGCATGTCTCCTTCTGGGCCAATGCACATTGTAGCTGCAACTGGCTTTCCAGATTCTTTTAGAACTTCAACTGCCCAGACAGCCTCTTCAACATGTTCAAAATACTGAAAGAAATTAAAACTAGGTTATTTTTTTTCGCAGCAGTGAAATATAAAAATATTAAGCTAGACCCCAAATTCACTATCAATACAATGATTTGATTATTTTTTTATTTATAATAACATAATTCAATTGAGTGTACGGGCCACACAGTTAAAAAAGGACTTTTAAAAGTGAGTAAAAATAAATTGAAAATAATACTTTTGTTTCAGAATAAGAATGCCTATATGTGAGGGTAATCAACAATTAACCCAAGAACTATTGTCAACTAGAAAAGTCATCTTAGGTTGCTTTCCATGTACTGGAAGAAATAGGGATTAGTCAAGATCCCATCAACATTTTCTCTTTGTACCAGTACAGAATTTTACTTGACTGAGATAGAAATTGAGGTTTCAAGGCCCTATTCCAGAACACCTGCAGATGCTGGTGGGCATTTAGCAAAATATCTTATACTACTGGGATAAAAGCACAGCAGAAAATTTTGAAGGAGGTAGCAACATGCAGTGATAGTCCCTAAAGTAGACTAGACATCTTAGAAGTTAACACTGTGCCAGTTGAAGGCATGTACTTTTTTTACAGATTTACCTCTGCAATTAGGAAGTCCACATTCTTCTTCATAAAGACTTCCAGTTGCTTTTGAAAGACTGCTTTAACCTCTGTTTTATCCTTGCAGCTTAGGTAAGATGGAGTTTGACTGACTCCTCCAGCCACTAAAGCATCACCTTCATTAGCCACTTCTCTTGCAATGTCGCAAGCAGCTTCATTTACTTTGTGGCACTGTGTGAATATAGATTATGTTAGTTTTATCTTACCAGAAGTATGCATGTAATTTCAGAACCCTAGAAGGACAAAAATAGTCAAGAGTCATAATGGCCTTTTCATATATTTTAAAAATTTAAACTAAATGTAATTAAAATCAAATGGATTTTTAAGTAATATTGATTAGGAAGATAAGATTCAAACAGTAACAAACATTAGGAAACTAATTTCTTACGTCCTCTAAGTTATCATATTATCAGATACTACAAAATACATTACATTTAATAGATCTTACACTAATAGCCTATAAAAAGCAAGTATTTGGTATGAAGTGGAATTTTCTTTGCCTTTTAGAAAATGAATTAGCTACATCTAAGTATATGCTTTCATTCTGAAATTTGTGGATGGAAAACAAAATATATGGGAATTTCAACTTCTCTTTTCTAAAATTTATTTTACTGTTCTTGTAATTAACACTCCCCCTGCCCCCAGTATGATATTCATACAGGGTTATTTAAGACATTTAAAAAAATATATCATTAATTCTGTGATGTTAAAGTTGCCAACTTAAATAAAGTGGAAAATATTGTTAATTAATCACCTAAACTGAAGGTCATATTCCTTCTATATCTAAATTGGATAACCAGAACAGCTTTTCAAAAAGAGGTTAAACTGAAAAAAGAAAAAAATCTGGGAAAAATAATCATTATTTGTGGTATTTAACAAGTACTGATTATAGCGGTTTCTCTGCAGTCCATAGACTATTTAGAATCTCCATAGTCATCTCTCAGCTGAAGTTTTACATGCCTACCTCAAAAAAACCAGCTGATTTTTAAGGCTGTTGCTGACAGATTGTCTTCCATTTGCACTTGTGCATGGGTACATGTTTGGGGATTCTGAGAGGTGGAACAATAAATTAGTTAAATCCTGGAGGAACCTGATTCTAGAACTGGCAGGAAATAAATTTTGAGAGGTTTGATGTAATGCAATCCCAACATCAGGTGCTCTCCAGGCTTTATAATTTTGCATGTAAGCAAGAATTGAAGCATGGCTTGTTCCAGAGGTACAGTGTTTCTGGGACTACTTCAGACATTTCAGTGTTGCATCTATTGAATGTAAAAGGTACAGCATTTCAGATAAATTTGGTCATATGACATTTTGGTATGACGTCAATTAAGCCTCAAGTCTTTCCCTAGTGTCCAGATTATTCTCATTTCTGACTGAAGGTACCTTCGCAGATACAGATATTCCTCTTCCCTGAGTTCCGGAGAATTTTCTCTAATTTGCAGAAGATAAAATGTACCGTAGGACCAAAGGAAAAGGATCAGAGAAACCACTCAGTGCCAAACCCTCTAGTCTCAAAGATACTATATAGAAATTTTTGGCCAGGAATTCCACTGGACTTTGGGCCTGTGTCTAGTAAACACACCCAGCATCCTACCATTCCTCTGTGGAGGGGTAAGACAACACTGACATGGTACTTCTGCTGATGTAACAAATTACCTTCACACAAGATAAGGGGAATATTGACTACAGTTTACAGCTTGGATTATTTTAGTAGCTACTTAATGAAGATGTGGTTTTAAAAACATTCTGTTCTCATTAGGTACTCACTATTCTCTAAAATTCTTCACCATTTTTACAGTTCAGTCATTTAACTGGATGTTAAAACTTATGTTTTTTCACTAGTTTTGCTCTCTGTGCATTTAGTATTCCCTATAATCTTTGTATCAAAACTCCAGTAAACCCATCTCCTCAGATAAAAATACAGAAAAAATATAATGTCAGCATTTTCTTTCCTTTCTTCACTCTTACCCTATTTTGTGTTTGATTTTGATTTGTTCTAGGTTTTTTTGCCTTTTTTGCTTTTTCAAACTCTGAAATTCCATCATCTCATTCTCTGATCCTCAAAATATAGCCAAAACTGTTAGGACAAACCTTAATAATCTCTCTGCTAAACCTTTTGAAATTGATCAATTTATTTCATACCTCCAACAGAACTGTTTTACTCACACTTATTTTCTCAGCTACATAATTGCCCCTGTTCTCTAGTTTGTCCTCACTGGCATAAAAGGTGAAGGTCTGCAGAACATTGGAGCCAGCTCTGAGGAATTCTCGGTGAAGCTGACGAACTGCAAATTAAGACACAAAGTTATTACTGTGTTATCCCCAAATATAGTGTTTATTGATGTAATGTTACTGTAAAATAAGTGCCATTGTGTTTACTAGAAGACCCATTATGAGAAATTAGAAGCAGTACCCAAGTATGCATAGAATTTCTTTCTTCTCGACATCAAATCATTAGGTAGAAAATTTTCTCCTTAGCTACCCTCTGCTAAGAATGACTGAATATTTCTATATAATTTAGCTGCAGATTCAGTTTTGCCTTTCACCTTGTTTAACCTCTATTTTCTGCAGTCCTTCTCATCTCCCAGATATAGAGCATTTTTATGGTGATTTAGGAAGGGATAACGGATGTCTGACAAAAGAACATGAAAGCATAAGAAGGAATACCAGACGAAAGGTTCTTCAATGAATAAGCTGTCTTCTATTAGGTTCTATACCAAGAAGAAGAAAACAGAAGAAAGTATCATAGCAACATATTAAGGGACAAGGTGATAATTATAGGGAAGAATACAGTGTTTCATTGCCTCCTCTATTTTGCAATTTTGACTTTTCTCCCCCAAAAAAGCTTTAAAAGAGCCTAGTCAGCCAAAATCAAAGCTCTGTTTTGCTAAATACATGCTTCCTTGAAAGAAGGTTTGTTTCTCCAGAAAAGTGACTCACAGCAGAGAGTCTGCCCATATGTCTCCACAAGATGATTTTACTTGACAGACAACGCTAATTTTAAAGGAAAGTTTACCATTACTTATAATAGACAAATTTCCTACAATAGGACTTTGGGAAAAGACTCTGATAGTAGCTGTGCCTTTCTGGCTGTAAGCAGTACACTGCAATTGCCACAGTGGGAACAGAACAGGAACTCTCAATTGGTTTTATATATCTACCCAGAGAATAACAATTATAATAATTACTAGAATGCTACTGATCATGTAAAACAGCATTAAATGCTCAACAGTTTATAGCAAATACAGGAATTCCCTATGTACTGTACACAAGATACTTATCACCTAAACACACAAGAACACTGCAATTTCTGTGGCAGACATTTAAAAAGTTTTCCTAAAGCCCTAGTTTATCCCACTCAACTCATTGTCTACTAACATAGTTTGTGTCACTAAAAAAATATGCAAGTTTGTCATGACAATAAAATTACTCCCGTATGCTGCAACAAACACAGCTTTCTACACCAGAGAAGCTCAAACAGCATTTTGTGTTGCTAGAATCAACCTGCAAGCATATCTGCTTTCAGCGAAGGGCTGGTGTAGTGTCCTTTGCTTTTCTCTATTAAGTACAATATTTTATTTCTAGCTGCCACCTTGGGTAACTACAAAGTGCTTATTTTCCTACTATATAGATGATTTAACACAGTGCTTCTTTGCCCAACAGTCACAAAAATCTTTCCAGGAACATAGGTTATAGCAGAGCTACTGTTCAAAAAGTTCTTGGAATCTGCCTGAATGCCTGGGATCAATTTTCATTTTTACATCTTTCTGAAAAGACAAAAATTTGTGGTATTCTTCTTCTTACATCGTAACAATAGCTCACTGATCCCAAATAAAAGGGCTATCTCTGTATGTTTCTATTGGGGTTTTTTTATGCTGCTGAATGAGGAAGCATTGATGAAAACTGGTCACGAAATAAGAAAAGGAAAAACAAATGTATAAACAAATGGTTTATGACGTTTTGATAGTAGACCATTCCTAGAAGAATGCCTGGGATTTGTGTGAATATGGATGGACATAAGTACGAAAATGAAATATTATCTATCACATATGATTAAGGTAGACTTCATACCCCAATATACCAGATATGTGAATAGGAGACATGGGATACACTTTGAGGAAAACAGTAGTGTTTTAAGTATCAGCCAGAATCTTATTCAACCTCAGGCAAATAGGCTTTACCAGTAGAATACACTGTTGTTTTTATCAAACCCACAGCACTATGCAATATCAAAAACCCAAACCACTCTGTAGTTTACTTGTATGACTTCCAGCATGTTTCCTTCAGCATTTGAGAAATGGGAATAACAGTCACATATGAGGCTAAACCATTATTAATAATTTGATGCATTCTAGGAGTCTGATATGCAGATGTGTAGCACCAATTTTTCGTTTAAATCCATCGTGAATTGGACATTTCATAAAAGACACAGACATAAGCTGTGAGGAGGTAGGGGCAGTAAGCACCCATGCATGCTGCTCACTACAGAGAAATACCTGATCTGTCCCTGGAAAAAATGTTAGATCTCCTAATTTCTACAATTATCAGTCTGGCAGATCTCCTCTTCTGTAATACAGTTAATGGCCTTGAACTCTTTCTTTTTTTATTTTTTATTTCTTGCCACCTTCTCAGAACTTTCTTCCTTTTCCTTTCCTTATATGGACAAGAAGCTCTGGGAGCTGTGTGGTTTTGACACGACTGGGTCTGCCACTTGCTCCTTGTGTTTTATTACATCTGCTTTCAAAATAACACGACCCTTGAGTGAACAGGAGCAAAAAGCAGTAATGGAGGGAAAGCAACCCCACCACACTAAAAGACATGAACACATTTGCCCTGAAGGGTGGATTTATAAATAGCCTGTAAGAGACACATGCAAAGCATCGAGGGCTTTTGAGGTGCAAAAGTAACAAGCAAAGGGGAAATAAAGAGCATGGGAAAAGTGCTACGAGTTTTAAGATGAAACATGCAGGGGCGGATAGATGTAGACCTGGAGAGAAATAGAGAGATAATAGAATGTCTCTTTGGGAGATGAGTCTGCAAATTAGGTAATCACTCCTTAAACTTTTCCTGGAGCTCTGCATTATCTAAAGCTGCCCATAACCCTAAATTAGGGATGCTAAATGACACATAAGTGACATTTGAAGGCTGAGAAGAATTAGGCTGAATAAATAGGTGAAATGTACAAAGTGATGTAAAAGAGAGAACTAAGATATTTATCCTTCTACTCCTCTTCCTTCTTCTCTTGTATAGCAGAAAAAGACTAATTCAGAATGGAGAACACTTAGAACAAAGAAATTTTTCCCCTGGGATATTCTGAATTGACTTGTGGGATTAACTGCACATCATATTACTAGGGCAAATGCTTTCTTGTAATGAAGCATGCATAAATAGATAATACCATCTGCTTCTGCACTATTTATGCTAAACACTACATTCTTTTCACTGGAAGGCATAGAATTGCTGGTCACTTTTTCTCTGTCTACTTTAAGAGAGTTCCTCTGTTAAATGTTTATTGCAATTCTTAGGTTACTATTGGGTTTATCATTCCCCATTTTACAGTAGAGCCAGAAACATTAAATACTCTCATTATGATGTTTATTTAAAACTGCCTTTTCTGAAAGAATTAATAAAAAACCTATTTTAGTTTATAAATAAAAATGAATGACTAGAACAAAACAAAACAGATATTTAACTGCAGAATTCCTTTCCATGAGCTATTTTAAATTACAAGCTTTAAATGATCAGCACAAGGACAGACTGGACAAATCCATGAGACAGAAATCACTGAATGTTATTAAACACAAATATAACCACATCCGTATCAAAAGGTCCCTGGGATGCAAGTTATTGAAAACTGGAAAAGCATTCTGAAGAGGCATCAGTAGATGTTTGCACTACTCATATTCTTACCCAGCCAACTTCTTTCGGCCAGTGTTGGAGCAAAAAAAACAGATAAGGTGAGTAGTTCTTAATGTAATTCTACAGTTGTCAAGGAACACTTGTATTTAAAACCCTACTATGAGTTCCCATACATATATGTATTATTTAGCCAATCATTACATTGTTTATATTCACTATAGGAATATAATTTCCTAGCAAAACTGACCTGCTTCTGGGTGTTCTACAGTTGCTTCAGGAGTCCAAGGCCCAGCTTTTACGTATCCCCTCTTTTCAAGAGCAAAGACAAATCCCCCATCTCCGATCACAATTTCTCCAGCATCCAAGCGTTCTAGAATACCCTGGAGAAAGCATAAGGGCAGGTTAACAATTACAGTTCTTCAATTTGGTGGCTATTTTCTATATTTGCAAGGCAGACATAAATATCTGTGAGCTAGCAGAAATATTTTTGCCACAATAAGAAAAAGTAATAAATTTCCTTCCTGAAATTCTAATTAAAGAATGGTAGATGTGCTCTTTTGCAGCATAAGGCTTAATATGCCCACATATATTATTTGTAAGACTTCTCATTAGTCAGTTATGTTGCAGTCCAGAGATATTGTTCCCAGGGCTGTAAGTCAGTGGTCCAATTCTGTTCCTATGAAAGTAATACGCTATCTCAAATTCTCCTGTAAAATACATGAGAAACTTCTTAAAATAAAACACTAGTACCACTGATCTCTTTATTAGCACATCTGCTCTCTAGCTTCCAATGCCACCTTGACAGAGCCTCACCACAAGCAGCTTGTGACACCAGCTGGCACAACAGGCATCACAGAAAAATAATCATGCAACAGTTTCCTACCAAACAAGACGCATCTCAGAAAGCTGTTTCTGACTTGCAGTTTCTGACAGTCTTTTCACAGGCCTGGCTTTGCTTACGCAGATTTACAAAATGGAAGAAAATCCTGTTTGTTTTGCACAGCCCTGAAATGTTTTAGAATGCCAAATTAGAAACCTTACAGAACCATGTGCAAGATTAACCTTGCTTCTCCCTTGAACTCCACGCTAAAGCAAGGAAAGTGGCAATTATATTTTTTGCAAAACTGAAAAACGTGAGAACAAATATTGGTTTCTCCTAAAACATGTTATATTTTTATTCCTTTCATTACTTCATTGACTTATTCAAAATTTCTAAAAAGTAGAATTTGAGTGCTATTAGAGTACGATTTATTTCTACTACTGAATGGCAACCATAATTCTATCTATATTAAAAAAACAGTTGAATGAAGACTACCTGTATGAAGGTAGTGGGTACAGGATAACAATCAATCAAAGGTAAGACTGACATTTCCATCCATGGTTTTCTTGATGGCCCTGGCATTTCAACAGAAGATGTTTAAAGGACTAGGAAAAAGAAAAGCCTTATAGACATAGAGCTGAGTGTGATTTTCATGCTGAGTGGATGGGTTTTTAACAATTACCTTTCAAACTTCAGTAATCATCTTTCTTGATAATTTCCTTTTCATTAATGCAATTATCTCCCACCATATATCCAGCAAAGACAAACGCTTCTGATGTCTCAGCACTGCCACTTCAGCAGAAAAAGAGTATGCCTTTCCAAAAGTAAGGAACACTGTGCCAGCTTCAGCACCAAGCACAGCAGTGTAAAGCTCTTTAGAGGCTAAAAAGCCTGGCTGAGAGTGTCACCTACTTTGGTTGAGGCACTGACACTGCAGCAAAATGGCAGGACTGGTCTGTACAATGCTGCTGTGCAGAGCTTTGCCAAGTGTTGGCCTGCAAATCTCCACGTCGGGTTCCATTGCATATTACGGACTTCCCAAAATATTGACCCAATTAACTTTAAAACTTTAACAAAGTTTGCAAGTTTTTTATCTTTGTTTCTCCCTGGTTCTGTGGAAACAATCTTAGTGTAAATGCCAGGAGATTTGGTAAAGATTATGGTTGCAGTAAGCTAACTTTAATTTGTAATAGAATGCCTCAAATGGCACCAGGAAAAGTTCACTGCTTGAGTGGGTGCTTCCTCTGACTGCCAAAGAATCTTTTGTACATGAAGCCTGCTTCAAAAATTTAATACGCAGACAACAGGTGTGCAGAGGAAAAAGGAATCTTTAACATGAAGGCAGCCTCAGCTGTTGCTTTTTAACTGAACATTAAGTAACAGACACATATATCATATATATGTACTATATTTATTATTATATTATATATGTATTTAAATGTACTACAACAGAACTTTATTTTAGCAAGTCATTCTAGTATTTAATAGCAGTTTTTCTTCACAGTTCTGTTTCCTTTTGAAATGTAAATCTTCACTTTTGTCACACAGAAGCAATATAAGCCATGTTTGAACTGATATGGCCGCTTAACATACTATGACATATTAAGTCTAGCACCAGGGTATCTAATGGCAGGAGAGATAAATACAAAGCATAAAATACCTAATAAAAAATTAATTTGTCAGCTCATACTGGATTCAAATGGAAATAACCTTTTTGCAAACTTTATTATAGGTCTGATTTCTTCTCTTCACACCATATTTATTTTATAAACTGTACAAAATACCGCCTATTTAACCACCATATAGCTAACCAAAGTTCAGCATCAACACTATTTTGTTCAGAGACCTACAGCTGCTGTCTAATCCAGATCAAAATTGTATTGCCAGGTGATCTGGTAGGAGACAATCTTGTTAAATTACAAAAAACAGTATGTGTAAAAAGCTATCCAAGGTTTTTTTTTGAGCCATCTTTTGCTGCTTTACTTTTGCTACTATGAATGAAGTTGCACCACATGGTCCATACACCTATACATGAAAAGCATGAGTGCAAATGTTTCTATGAAGATATTCCTACTATTATCTTTAAGCATGTAACTGTACTGAGTAAGTGAAAAGCCTGCTTGGTCAACCTATAAACCACCTTTTCATCAGTTGAGAGAAAATAAATCTTGAAACAACTATTCACATCTTCAGCCCTAAAGAGAAGTCCACTGCTTGTAGGGGGAATTCAGGACAGTTTTCTTCTGCTAGGTGTTGAAATTAGGCAGTATATGCCAAAATATAAAAAGCAGAACAAATAGCCCATTCCTTCTTTTATAACTGATCTACCTGTAGGACCTAGAGCTCACAGACTTCTTCCCTTATCTTTCTGCTCTTTTGCTCTACACATACAAAGGAGTAAAACCGATTCTGAGAAAGATGTGCCCTATTAATGGCAATAGAGTCCTTTAAACAAAAGACAGAATGCGTGATTCTCCTTCTCAAGCAGCAGTGCAGGGTTCCAGTTCTCATGTATGTCAGAGAGTTTGACTTAAATACTACTCATAGCTTTGCCTTAATGGCCTGAATGGCTGTGCTTGGATAACTTTTTATACTGGCTTACTTCCTTAGCTAAATGGGGGAGACGTGGGCATGCATATATAGAAGTCTGGTTGATATTATAAACACCAGTCATATCAATCATGGAGTGAGCAGTCTGTGCCTTTCAAATGGAGCAGACAGGATGCTGGAGACAGACATCTCATGCAATGACAGTTTATCCTTAAAATATTTACTATTTTAATTTGCAGTGTGTTTGCAAATCCTGCTTAATTCGTGTATCAATTAAAATTAAGCTAGATGGTTTTGTACTCTGGTGGCTCCACTCTATGTGTTCAGAGAAACGAAGATTATGTGGGCTGTTACTGCGTTAAGATCTATCTGATTTATCTGTCTCATAACGGTGTCCAAGTATCTTTAACGTCTCGAAGCTGAAGAGGTACAATTATTATGGCTTTATTTTAGGTTTTCACAAGGTCGCCTTACCTGCAGAGATACCGACTACCTTAGTGGAAGCTAAACGGCGAGGGTCGCGGGTCGTGCCAGCCAAGAAGCAACTCCGCCGGCGAACCCGCGGACCGGACCCCGCCGAGGCGGCAGGGCTGGCCGGCAGCTCTGCCCCGTGCCCGGCCCCCGACC
>VXBI01006375.1:0-26627 GCA_013397375.1 Toxostoma redivivum | reverse complement strand
GGGGGGCAGCGCCCGGGTCTGCGCGAGGGAGGGAGGCGAGAGATTTACCCTTTTGCCCTGTTTCGCGGTCTTTCTGATCGGCAGCATCTTCCTCGCCCAGGGACGCTGGCTGCACTGTTATGCCCCGACGGCTCGACACGAACCACAGCTCAGCCCCTCTCCGGCCGCACGTTTATAGCCCGAAGAGGAGGCAGGACGCTGTGGGCAGCGCTGCGGNGGCCGGGCCGGGCCGGGCCGGGTGGGGGACGCGGGCAGAGGGGCCGGTCGCAGTCGCGGCCGTGGCCGTCCGAAGGCCCCCCTGCTGCTGCTGTCGGGATGCGCAGAGGAGGCGCTGGTAACGGGAGCCAGCTCCGTGGCCAGCCGGGGCACCTGTGGCCAGGAGGTGCCTCTGCGCCTCGCGTTGCTGCGCCGAAGCTGGAGACAGCCCGGGGAGCGTTTCTGACCTGGTTGTCTTCTGGGTCATACCGATAAGCAAATAATGACCGGTTTTAACTGGCACGATCAAACATCTGGGTGAACTGTGTAGTTCACTGGGAAGGTGAACCCCGGATTCTAGCCAGGCTTCTGGGCAAAGGTTTGAAAAAAGCTGAAAGGCCCTTGAGGAGATCTCAAATCCACAGCATAAGAGAACAATGAGAAAAGTCTTTATGCTTGACCTCGATTACCACCTGCCTCAAAATTCAGTAGTGGAGCTGGTGTAAGTGTTGCACATCTGGCTGTTAAACAGCTTATTGTTAACTTGTAAAAATCAATGTGTAATCAGAAAAAAGAACCCGTGCATGTGTGTGGTGCACCAAATGCAGAACACCTGTGGTGTCCTGTGCTCCCACATATTTTACTTTTCGTTTGCCATCTATTATATAAGCATGGCGCATATTCCTCCTGAGTTGCATTTAAAATGTTACAAGATTTCAATTCATAAGACATAAAGCTAGTAGGCTTTATTTCTGAGTGGAAGTCATAGAAGACTAGTTATACATTAGAAAGTCTGTTGCCAGAGAAGTTGAAAGTGTACGAGGAGAGGAGAGATAAAATTGAGTATAGATTAACTGTCCTGAAGAGAAGGATACTGTGGTTCCATGATAGTCTGTACTGCTACTGTCATAATATGTCCTACCTTGTCTCACATCCAAAAAAGTTACTTCTTAAAAATTTGTGATAAATTTCCACATGTAGCTTGCTGCTTGGCTGTCTGTGGATGAGGCAGTACAGAGGCGGAACAGTTGACTTGCAGAAGAATAGGGCTGCCTATAGCAGCAGTTCTGGTTTATGCTAGACTCAGGTAGTTATGAAAGTACAGTGTGGAGTAGCAGGTGGGGGCTATTGACAAAAACCTGTTTCTATGATGTTTTGTCTTAAGCAAAGTAGGACATGTCAACCCTAGGAATGNGGACGGGACGGGACGGGACGCGGCGGAGAGCGGCGCGGAGCCAGCGCTCTCCATCCCTCTCCATCCCTGCTGAGTGTGCGGGATGAGCGCGATGCTGCGGGGAGCCCTGCGGCGGCTGCGGCCCCCGCGCCGGCCCGGGCCTCTCGGCGCCCACGGGCGGTGAGTGCGGGCCGGGCCGGGCCGGGCCGGGCCGGGCCGGGTGGGGGACGCGGGCAGAGGGGCCGGTCGCAGTCGCGGCCGTGGCCGTCCGAAGGCCCCCCT
This sequence comes from Toxostoma redivivum, assembly GCA_013397375.1. NCBI lineage: Eukaryota > Metazoa > Chordata > Aves > Passeriformes > Mimidae > Toxostoma > Toxostoma redivivum. Next base: position 24,976 of record VXBI01006375.1, on the reverse strand, counting down.
GCTGCTGCTGTCGGGATGCGCAGAGGAGGCGCTGGTAACGGGAGCCAGCTCCGTGGCCAGCCGGGGCACCTGTGGCCAGGAGGTGCCTCTGCGCCTCGCGTTGCTGCGCCGAAGCTGGAGACAGCCCGGGGAGCGTTTCTGACCTGGTTGTCTTCTGGGTCATACCGATAAGCAAATAATGACCGGTTTTAACTGGCACGATCAAACATCTGGGTGAACTGTGTAGTTCACTGGGAAGGTGAACCCCGGATTCTAGCCAGGCTTCTGGGCAAAGGTTTGAAAAAAGCTGAAAGGCCCTTGAGGAGATCTCAAATCCACAGCATAAGAGAACAATGAGAAAAGTCTTTATGCTTGACCTCGATTACCACCTGCCTCAAAATTCAGTAGTGGAGCTGGTGTAAGTGTTGCACATCTGGCTGTTAAACAGCTTATTGTTAACTTGTAAAAATCAATGTGTAATCAGAAAAAAGAACCCGTGCATGTGTGTGGTGCACCAAATGCAGAACACCTGTGGTGTCCTGTGCTCCCACATATTTTACTTTTCGTTTGCCATCTATTATATAAGCATGGCGCATATTCCTCCTGAGTTGCATTTAAAATGTTACAAGATTTCAATTCATAAGACATAAAGCTAGTAGGCTTTATTTCTGAGTGGAAGTCATAGAAGACTAGTTATACATTAGAAAGTCTGTTGCCAGAGAAGTTGAAAGTGTACGAGGAGAGGAGAGATAAAATTGAGTATAGATTAACTGTCCTGAAGAGAAGGATACTGTGGTTCCATGATAGTCTGTACTGCTACTGTCATAATATGTCCTACCTTGTCTCACATCCAAAAAAGTTACTTCTTAAAAATTTGTGATAAATTTCCACATGTAGCTTGCTGCTTGGCTGTCTGTGGATGAGGCAGTACAGAGGCGGAACAGTTGACTTGCAGAAGAATAGGGCTGCCTATAGCAGCAGTTCTGGTTTATGCTAGACTCAGGTAGTTATGAAAGTACAGTGTGGAGTAGCAGGTGGGGGCTATTGACAAAAACCTGTTTCTATGATGTTTTGTCTTAAGCAAAGTAGGACATGTCAACCCTAGGAATGGCTCAGTTGTTTAGAGCATGGTGCAAATAACACTGGGATTGTGAATTCAATCTCTGCATGGGCCATTCACTTAGAAGTTGGACTTGATCACTGTGGGCTTCCAGCTCAGAATATTCTGAGAATCTGTGAACACCTCAAAATAGACAAAACATGAAAGTAAGTACCTAGCTTTATTCTTCATGAACATGTACACTGATGTAGCCTACTGACATTGGTTTTAGAAATTTATTAAGGAGCCTTACTGAGTAAATATTTTTAAAGCATTTTTGTTGCATATACTACTTTGGAAGAGTCAAGTTTTGACATTGTGATATTAGACATCAGCTTCTTTTTGAGAAATAGGATTTACATATAAGGGTACATTGGGTAAATAATATTTAAAGCTGCAAGTGGAAGCAAACTTGTTTTATTGTTTTTTTCTTTTTTTTTTTATTATTACTGTTTTCCTATATGACTCTCAAAGAGCTTTTACTTTAAAAGTGGATATGAGTAAAGAAGGTTAGGTTTTAAGCTATGTGTGTAAACTCCTAAGCAGAAACCCATGTGTATTATGGTTGAAGCCATGAACAGAAGAGATGGGGAAAAGTGCAATCTACTTATTCTAACTGTCTGTAATTTCATTTTATTTATATCTTATTTTTAGTAAAGAAGCCTCATCTCCTTCCTTAGGGAAAGACAGAGCAGACACACTGATCATAGGCGGTGGTTGTGTTGGTGTGAGTCTAGCCTATCACTTGGCTAAAGCTGGCTTGAAGGATGTTGTTCTGCTTGAAAAATCTGAGCTCACTGCAGGATCTACCTGGCATGCAGTAAGAAGTGTTTTGTGTTCATGTCTCAAATTAACAGTAGTGTGTGTATATAATGGTGGTGGAAGTTTCATTACCTTTTTATTCCCCCATTTTCTTTCCTGCCATTGCTGACATTACATAAAATCTTGGAGGAGCAAAGGTAACAAATGTATGCTGTGAGTTTTTTAAGCCTGCATATGTTTTAAGTCTGCATTCTGAGGAAAAGAGCTAAAAAGACATACATCTAATAATGTAATGGTAGAAACGCCTCCTTTAATAATGTTAATCACATGGTCATACTGGTTCACAATGTGCATTTATGTAATTACATTTATGTAATTATTTATGTAATTTATGTATTTTCTGAATCTATATCTGCAGTAGATAATGTAACGAAATTAAGTAAAGCTTGCCACAATAATATAGTAATAGATGATTTCCCAAATAATTTCCAGCTATTCTTAATGAAATTGGGAGATGGTTATCTCTGTGTGTAGCAGCACAAAAGAACAGAAACCCAAATGTTTTAATATACTCTGTTAATACAATAGAGCATTTATGCAATAATTTACCTTTCAGGGCCAAATTATGACTTAGTTGTATTATCTTTTATTTGTATTCTCATGCTTCTCCCAGAGGAGGAAGTCTGAAGTCTGAAATGCTTCATCTTTGTGCAGATGTTTTGTGGTTTTGGGGCTTTTTGAGACAACAGTAGAAAAAATTGAAATTTTAAAAAAGTCATGGCCTGTAGTGAATAAGTAGAATACTTCATTTTACTTGCTTTTCAATAAACAAAACACTCTGTATGTAGTAAGAAGAAACAATATTCTGTAAATTATGTCTTTGAGATGGTTATACAACAGTTTGGCAAACATGATGTGAAGTATCAGGTATCTTGTGTATTGAATCATAACTACAAAATACTCAAAGAGTACTGTGTCTTAAGTGCAGGAGTGAGGCACAGAATGAATTCTATTTGCCCAAAGCATACACAAAACAATATGTTTGTAAAAAACAATAAAAATCCCCTAGTTCAGTAAGGAATCAGAATCATGAATGATGTTGTTACTGAAGGTTTCCTTTGTTCTTGTTGTTACACTCATTCCCCCAATTTACTGCTCATAACAGTGTTAAAGCAATCCTTCCTCCAGTACTTTCCCACACTTCTTAGTGAGTGCAGCATTGGAGCCCTGAGTGAGAGTCAGTTTCAAAGGTAAGGAGGGACCTGGAGCTCGGCAGAGAAAATGCCTGCACTACCATAATTGAGAGCTGCCTCATGACACCTGTTAGAAGGAATTTGATGTGATTAACACTGCAAGATACCTAGTTATGGGCCATGTTAAAATGGATAACTACATGGTATCTTTTCACTGTCTTCTTTGTCTCTTTTCATTGAACTCGGTAGTAGAGGACTGTCTGAAATGACAAAGTTGGTGATGTCTGTTTCAGATGAGTAGAAAGATCAAAACTGTGACTGTGAGTTCCTTGTTACACCAGATACTGTGTATTTATCAGTGTATTTATTTTCCTTACATGATGCAGTTCTAAATACAGATGACAATTACACATACTGTTAGGATGTGAAATGGCAGGTAGCACATTACCTGCAGCCACAAATGTTGAAAGTCTGGTTCAGATGTTGCTGCACTATATCACATTTTACCTTTTTCACTGTCCAGTAAGTCCTGCCAGAGCTCAGGATCATGTTCAGATAGCTCATATTCCTGCCAGTGTTGCTCCCAAAACTTTCTTTCACTTCTCAAGTCTGCGATAACTTTGACTGACTTTCATGTTTGCTGTTAAAAACAGCACAACAAATACACACATTTTTATATTACCAGTTATGAAAAAGTGTAACAGAGAGAGTTATGATATATTATATTATACTTTTTCTTGCAACATGCCATTGATTTTGCTGCTGACAGTAAAGCACAGCACCAAGTCAAAAAATAACTTACTACAGTTTGGTAACACTTGCAATAAGAGAGAGTTTTGTATATAACAGTGTTAATAACATTTTCCTCCAGAAAGCTAATTTAAAATGGCATTAGAATAAAATCTGAAACTGGTTGAAATAGAACAAAACTGATATTTGAACATTTGAACATTTCAACATTTAAAAATTTCAACTATAAAAATGCTTTAAAATATTTGTGTCAATTCTCATAGCAAAGTGGCCATTCTTTAAATTATTTTCCCATATCATGTTTATGTAAAATAACAAAATCTCTTAGAAAAATGGAGTAAAGCTTAGAGATCATCTCCTTCAACTACAAGAATGGTTCACTCTGAATTTCAGGAAAACACGTAGATGTGTTGGGAAGCCAGCTGGGCCAGAGCGAATACATGACTGAGTTCCAGAAAAAAATTGCAGTATACTGGCGATAGAGCAGGAAAAAAACTGCAAATCAGGCAATTTAGAAGAGTTGCTTGGGCATATGAAGGGGATATTAGGAAAGCAAAACCTCAACTATATTTACGATTTGTAAGGAAAACAAAAGGCAGCAAGAATTGCTTCTACTGTGGCATTAATAGTAAAAGGCTGAAAAATGAAAATAAGTAACTGTTGCTGAATGAAGTGAATTATTCAGTCACAATGTACACTAATAAGGTCTCCGTGCCTTCTTGCCTCAGTTTGCTCTGACAGGGTGTCTCAGGCATCTGGTTTAAAGGAGAAGAGTAACTGCTGGTAGTGGAGACCAAACCAGGGATTACTGGAGTAATCTGGCACATGCTCGTTTGTTGGAGCAGACAGGCTGCATCCAATAATGCTGCTCATTCATCGCAAGGCTGTGCATGTATCACATTTGAAAGACTATTGAAATTGCTGGAGGTGCCTGAGATTTGGCAAAGGGCATATGTATGACTTTTTAGAAAAAGCCAAAGGACTGAGCAGAGCAGCTAAAGGTCAGCTAGCCATAGTTCGGCTCTTCAGAAAATCATCAAATGAATCCCAGGTCCATAAAGGAGAAAAAAATGTGATTTGGACCAGTCAAGATAAATTTGCTGAGAATAAATCGTGTCAGGTCAAACCTGATTGCTGTCTATTATGAAATTATTGGACAAGGGGAGATCAGTGTAAGTCAATTGTCTAGATTTTAGCAAGACTTTAGACACTCTCCCCACACTATGAATGTAATCAGCTGAAGATGTTACAGTCTGTATGGCTGGACAACTAGAGAGTTAAAAGACTCTTTGGATGGCTGGGCTTAGAGGGTGCTGGTGAATGGGTCATACTCTACCCAAACCCTGGAAATAATGGAGTGTCACAGGAATCTGTCCTGTGACCCATCCTGTTTAATATCTTTATTAGTAATTTGGAGTAGGTGATGAAGTACATACTCATCCACTTTTGAAGTTTATACCAAACTGGTAGGAGTAGTCTATGCACTCAAAGGCAGCCATGTTGAGGGACCTAGGCAAGCTGCAAGGATGAAAGGACAGTTTTATGCAGTTTTACAAGGCCGAATGCAAAGTTCCATATGTAGCTAGGAAAGTAGAGCAACTTCTGACTTTGAAGATTCTCAAAGGCCAGGGTGGAAAAAATCTGGAGAAATGTGGTCTGATCTTGTAGCTGACCCTGTTTTGAATATGAAATTTAAGAGAAATCTCCTGAGGACCCATTCAATCTTTTTGCTTCATTATAATTATTTTCTGATTTTACTATCTTAATTTTTATATAGTGAAATCAGGTTATAGTTGTTGGCCAGTTGCACTCTTGAAATCAGAAATGTTTATTACCTCAACCCAAAAGGCATCAAGTGCATTTAAACTTCTTTTCTTCACTTAAAAGTTTAAGAGATTGAAGAGATTGATTTATTTAATTCCTGCAGTTAAATGCTCTTGAATATGTATGAGTTTGTAGCTAACTTGCAAGTGATTTGTGACTCATTTAGTTCAAAATGACTACGCTAATAGTGACCACTAAAATGAAATTTCCTTACATCTGGAAGATGTATTACTACATTTGTAAGAATAACAGAAGGCCAGAAAATGTTTACATAAATAAAAATACAGTAAAAATAAAATGAGACAACCAAGTTTGCAGATAGAAGTAAATAAATTACTCTTAGGCATTGTACATGGCTAAAGAAATTTAAATATTTCAATGCCTAATTTATTTCTTCATTGTGTACACACTGAAAAAAGGCCCTTAGAATATATTTCTTAGGAAACAAACAAGTTTTAGCTGAAAACTCTACAGTGAAACAGCCCTGCAGTTTAGTCTAAGGTAATTAAAATAAATGTGTTCATAAGGTGAACGCACATGTGTCAAATGAGATAAAAATCATGTTTAGTCAAATATCTAGTCTTCAGCTGTGTCCTGTGTGATGCTAATGGTTCAATATGATAATAAGAAATGAACAAGAAATATTTTTCCAGACTATTAATTTTGCTTGGGGACTTCCTGAAACCAACATGCCTGTTTTGTGCTTGTTGGGGCCCTAACTAGATGAAGCTCCCTCCTTAAGGTTTGTTTGATAACTTCTTAAATTGTTAAGGTAATGGACATTGCCAAACATACTTAGAGTTAAATTTATGAGTAGAATATAGATACAACTGAAAAATATGATACTGACAAATTATTAATTTTACACTCTCGTCCGTTGGATTATCTGAGCATTTCAGTAATCTGGTGCACTATGATATTGTATATAAATTGAGATATCAGATAGGAGAGAACAACTGCAACAGTATCATGGGTTGGCAAATTTGATGAGAAAAGACAGATGGCAAAACACTTGTGCAGAAAACAGAAATGGCATAAGTAGAGAAAGGACTTCATTTTTATTTTTGTAGTAGTTGGCTCTATGCATGTGTTGTTTTTCTTTACAGTATCTTGGCAGTTCCTTTTTAAATGACAGTTGGAAGGAAGGAAAGAACACTGCATTTCTAATCTGTGTTGTTCCTATTTCTTATTTGAGGCTGGCTTAACTACTTACTTTCATCCTGGAATAAACCTGAAGAAAATCCATGCTTACAGCATCAAACTCTATGAGAAGTTGGAAGAAGAGACTGGACAGGTAATTCCCTTAACCTTTGAAGTGTTAATTCAGAGCAATACCAATTGTAGCAGTAGTCTTACAAAAAGGTGTAGTTGATGACGGTGTGAAGTAGGAGTATATACCTTTTTATTGAAATACATTATTTCTTCATGCCTAGTCACTACATATTGTAGGTGGTTTCCCAGATCCCTCTACAGTTTAGGAAAATAGTGCTCCTAAAACATCTCAAGATGCAGCAGAGAGTCTGCAGTTTTAACCTGATAAAGCTAAAATAGTATCAGGAATCTGGAACAAACAGATTGATTATGATACATTCCTGTGTTAAATATATCCGCTTAAAAACTCATATGATATTATGCTGTCTGTACTTGAGAAGATTGCTGCAATTCTTCCCATCCCTTTCAGAGATGTGTTTTTATTTAGTGACTTAAGGAATGGATATGTGGAGAAACACAGGAGTCATCTTTTTCATTTGATATCTCTCAGCCTTATAGATTTCATTTACTAAACTTGTGCTTGGTTTGGATGGCAGCAGAAATTGAATGAACCTCACTGTACTGTCTGCAAATTTTAAGGTTTTTTAATATTTGTCATATATACCTATATGTGACAGATATTTTTTAATATTTGTCATAAAATGCTTTTTTCTTCTTTCTGCTACTCAACTAGATAAGCTGCCACATCAGATTATCATTGTGAGTTCCAGTGATAGACTTATTCAGCCTTATCATTGTCCTGTGAGATAACATAGAAAAAGCGAAGAAAAGTGAGCATTCAGTGTCCAGTTCTGTAAGGATGTTTGTTTAATTAAAAAGACAAAACTGGCAAATGGTTTTTCATTGTGTTTATAAAGGTGCTTAGTTAAATACATTCAGTAGGAAGTCATGCAGATGATAGATTTTAAAATGCTTAGTTAAATACATTAAATAGGAAATCATGCCGATTATAGATTTGAAAATAAAATATACATACTTATTTTTGAGATGTATTTGATTCTATTTTTGAAAGTCTGTGAGTGCTTATATCAAATATTAATTAGTTGTTATTAAAAATTAATGTGTCATGGCATTCAATGAATGTTTCTTTCAACTGTTTTGAAGCTAGTATGCATTAACTTAGAAAGTTAATTTGATAACTTCTTGAAAAATTATTTTCTCTAGGAGTTTATATCTAAGGCCTATTCCTTCAAGGGCCCATAGCTGACTTACATTTTTCTTAGTGATGTTAGTGGAAAAATTCCTGTATACTTCCCTTAGCACAGGAAAATACATATATGGCAATCAGTAAAGGATCTTTCAGTAATTTGCTGTTTCTCTCTGATTTAGGCTGTGGGGTTTCATCAGCCTGGCAGTATCAGAATTGCTTCGACCCCTACTAGGGTGGATGAATTCAAATACCAAATGACTCGTGCTGGTTGGCACCCAACAGAGCAGTATTTAATTACACCTGAGAAAGTACAAGAGCTATTTCCCTTATTAAACATGGATAAGGTAAAGAAGCCAGTTTTATGAAATACAACTTCCATTGCAATTAAATATTGGTCTATCAGAAATGTACACATATATTTCTTTGTACAAATTGTACAACAGATTCTTGTTTTTCAATGAAAAAAAAGATTTATCATAGCCTAAAATCACAATTTGTGAATTTTAGTGCATACTGTATGTTAGAGTACATACTATTAATTAGCGTGTCTATAATATTACCATATTAAAGCATTGCAATCTTTGATTGCATGGGAGATCTGAGCAATTTTCCTCTCATAGGCTATTGTTAAGTTGGGTAAAGGCTGATACTATTATATATTTTGAAAATTTGTTTTTACTTCTTAAAGTTTATTATATTCAAGAAAGAAAGTGTTGGGTTTTTTTAAACTATCAATTTTGATAAATTTTACTTTCTTTCTTTTTGGGATTTTACCTCCATTTAGGTTTTAGCTGGCCTGTATAACCCTGGAGATGGTCATATTGACCCTTACTCTCTAACAATGGCCTTGGCTGTAGGAGCCAGAAAATATGGTGCTCAATTAAATTATCCTGTGCAAGTGACTGATCTGAACTCCCGATCAGATGGGACATGGGAAGTTGAAACTCCACTTGGAATAATTCAAGCGAAGAGAATTGTGAATACAGCAGGTGGGATTTAATATAAGCATTTGAGTGCTTTTCATATTTACATACTAGCTGACAAAAAGTACCTGTACTGAATTGTGTGGGTTACATGTATAAGGAATATACATGTTTTCAAACATTTACTTAGTTTGTGGTTTGCACATATTTCTTCACAGTGTGGTGAAAATTCAACTCTTATATTAAGTGCCCTTGAGTAGGCATTAAAAATATTTACGCTGATTTGTCTCCAGCAGTTAGTAATCAGACTGCCTCGTTAGATTTTAGTGGCAAAAGAGACGTTTACTGGTCTACAGTAAGTTGTGTAGGATAGAGTCCATATCTGGAGTCACAGAATCATAGAACATCCTGAGCTGGAAAAGACCCAAAAGGATCATGGAGTCCAACTCCTGGCCCTGCACAGCAGCATCCCCAAGAGTCACAGCGTATTCCAGAGAGCATTGTTCAAACACTTCTTGAACTCTGCCAGGCTCATGCTGTGACCACTTCCCTGGGGAGCCTGTTTCAGTACCCAACAGGTGAACTGTCCATGCAGTCCTCTAAAAGCTAATGAAACATACCTAGGAAGGGAGATGGAATGTACATATAAAATAGAAATATCTTCACTGTTTCTTAGAGAAAGAGACTGAGGCTTTGACCTTGCCTGTTTCACTATTATCTTTCTCTCAGATTTAACTCTATCCACATATCCTTGAAATGGAAGATTTTTTGTTTGAGTCATATTTTAAACATGTGCTTGGCTTAACAGTACATTTTCTGTATGTCGTAAAAATTGCCTAACTCAAAGGAGCTTATATTTACATATGCAAATGTTATTCTTCATTTTGTTAAAGAAGGCAAACTGATGTTTCTGCTTCAAAGAACTTTTGGGTAAGTGTCCTTTGGATTTGTGTTTATTTTCCTGAGCAGCTAAGTAAGTCTAAAAACCTGTATTCAATCTAAACTTATTCACTTATTATTATGTTGCTTTATACAAGTGTAGAAAAATTTATTATTTGGTTGGCAGGAAAAATATAAACGATTGGCAGGTCTTACATGAAGCATGCTTTCTGCTTCCTAGTAAATTTTCTGTTTTCAGTTGTTTGAGAGCATGTTGAATATTTACCGTATAGATTAAAGTTTTGCTGACTCTGCCTCAAACTGGATTGTATCTGCATTTTTAGGGCATTAGTACTGCATACCTCCCATCACAGTGAATAATCAGACTTCAGTCAGAGGCTGTGACATCTCAAGTTGACTTTCTTACTCAGATGGGAGAAGTGAACTGGGAGCAAGAATATGTCTTTGTAATTCCTTTCTGTATATTTGCAGCGGAACAGAAAAAAACCAAAAGCACCTATTTCTAGTGCGAGGCACTAGAAAATTAAGAAGTTAAATGAGACAGGGACTCTGTGTTGGTGGGTAGAATACCATAGGTGTCAATTGAAATTACGAAGGAATTTGACTGGAAGTGGAATAGGATGGGAGAGCAAAATGCCTTGGAAGTGTTTAGGATCACTGGCAGCAAGTGGAACAGTTCCGTTATACAAGATTTGCTGATAAGGAAGCTCAAACCTGGAGGGGATGACAGCAGTGGGGATGACACCAGAGCGACAGTGGGAAGGTATCTGGTATGTTTCATTAAGGAGACTGATGCTAGGAGCTTTTCAGACAAAGTGATTAGTAAAGATATTCAAGGAATGGTTATATGTGAAACTGAGTGGAAAACTGAGCTGTTTAAGCATGAAAGACTGGTGTAATATGTAATAGAAAGGGAAGGGTGGATGGGAATGATTTGGAAGGAAGAGAAGGCTGCTGGGACAGAACTTGATAAACGAAGAGACTAAGTAGCACATGGTGACAAAATAGCTAAAGAAGGATGTAAGCACTGGAGTAAGAGTAGAGTTTGAGACAGCAGAAAAGAAAAAAAAATGAGAGAGAAATTTAGAGAAAAAAATTTAGAGAGAATGTGATCAAACAGCTGGACTCTCAGGGGATGTGCTTTACAGGTCTTTCTTTCAGAGTCTGGGATATAAACAGTCCTGTCTGTGTTAAATCAGACTTCAAGCTCTTAAATCCAGGCTTTTTGGTCAAAACCTACTGGAAAACCCATTGAAAAGTGCACTTTCTTATATATGCCGTCCATACCTAGGTGATCACCTGCTATATGCCTCGCTGAAGTATCAAGGCTCTGAGGCTCTAGGCTTGCTCATGAGTGCCACATAATGAATTTTGGAGAGAAAGAAGACTAGAGGAGTTTAATATGCTTTTTAGAAGGCAATGAAGCACACAGACAGGGAAAGCAAATTTGAAAAATTTTACGTACATCACGAAGTCAAGCACTTGGAAAATGAGAGGTGTCAATATTTGATTGCCTTTGGACTGACAGTTTGTGTCTTTCAGGCATGAGCTATGGAACAGGTTCAGTTGCAAAATCACAAGCTCTCTTACAAATAGGATCCTTATGCCATTTGTTACACAATGTGGATATATTGGTCTGGAAGAGATATAAGATAGTGAAAGGAAAAGGCAGCTCTCTTGGCAATCAGACTTATTTAGGCCACAAACTTCTAGACACTCATTATTCCTACCTATTAGCTCTGCGTCGTATGGATGAAGTATCACAGATGTAGTAATTTTCTTATATTTTTGTAGTGTAGTTATCTTTCTTTGGCTAATATATCAAGTTGATATTAGGCAGTGTTTTCTGGTAAATGCTTTTCAGAGCTTATTTGGAAATATTAGAATGTGCCCTTGTGAGCTTTTCATAAGTCTTTTTTATTATTTAATAAGTTCTAAATCAACAATATATTTACTTAATTCTCCTGTGTAGTTAACTGTTCAGCCAAAGTGAATATTTGAAGCACATATTGCTTAACATTCTGGTTAATGATGTAATATCAATACTGTATAACACATATCTCATATAAAGGTTTTCTCAGAAAAATATTAATTCCTTTTCTCAGCCTTTCCTCATTCCACTACCTATCATGACTTGTAAAATTTTAGGCTTATGTTGCAGAGAAGAATACATCAGAAGGCTCTTTACATTCCTTCTCCCCTTCCCTGCCTCACCCCACAGCTGACATCTGCTGCAGAACTGGAACAAACTAGTTCCAACCAATCTTTAGCTGTTCCTTATGTGAGATTTCCATTTTAGAGGAAAGCAGAGGCCTAATAAATAATCTCTGACATGAAGTAACTATACTGAGCCTGCTGAAGTTATTTGCAGCCTGTTTATAATGGAATGTTTGATTAAAGTCTCCAAAAATAGTGAATTTTCTTTTTGTATACAGTGTGGGTGTGTGTATATAAACATGTGTTTTCAGACATGAACACACTTATATACAACCATTTATATATAGTGGTAGATTATTGTCTTTTTCAAAACCAAGAAATAGTCAGATTACATACTTGAGCAGATACGCTAAGTAATACTGCTGCTAAGTATTTCAGCATCAGATGTTTGCCGCGTCTACAATTTAATCTTCACAAATGTCCCAGAGATATAATGTATGCCTTCATTTATCTCTACTATGTGTGATAGGACTTGACATCCGCTTCCAATTAGAATTTTGTTTTACAGAATATATTCTTCCTTTTGCCATTTTTGTTTTTGTTCAAAAACCTTAATCAAAGAAACCAATATTTTTCTTTTTGTAAATGTCACTTTTTGTTATTTAAACAATTAAAAAAGCACTTATCATAAGTGTGACTTTTTTTAGAAGTACAGTAGTATAAATTTTATTTTAAACAGACCTAAACTATTTGTCTCTTACTTAAAAACATTTTAAAATTAGCTGTTTGTAATGTTATTCTGAAAATCTAATTGCTTAGAAATTTCTTCTTATTAAGAAAGAAACAAAGCTGTTTCAAAGACCCAACTTTCTGCTGCTTTCATTTTTCTTGTCCACTGTAGATCATTAGCTGACCTTACCTTAACATGGTTTTATTTGTAGGTAATACGGAAATGCCCAAGTCAAAAGAAGTTCTCTAAAGATTGTTTACTGCCATGTAAATCCACATTTGCATGTGTCATATGTAATGAAGGAAACCCTTGCATATGTGCTAGAAATGCAGATTCATTCATTTTTTTCATTGTCTTCTGTATAGGAGAACATAAGTCATGTTACATTAGCCTTAAAGGATGTTTTCGCACTGTATATGATTATGGCATGATCATCCCTCAGCCAATTTAACTGACATAACAAGTGTCTGGCAATGAGCCTCCTCCAAATGGTGAGGTGCTATTTAGAAGCAAAAGCTTTACATATGTTAACTGCAACAGGTGCTGGTTTCTGGCATTTACTGGGCAGGGGCTTTTAGCTGAACAGATCTCTTGAAGATGATGATGGATTTCCTCTGCTGCTTTGCCTTAGCTGGCTGTCAGTAACTGTTAAAGTGAATCACCACAGAAAACGTTTTCCTTGGAAACTTCACATTTTTTAAAACAGTGGGTGTTGGGCCCTGAGGCTAATTTGTAACATTAAATAAGATATGAACAGGCATCCTGGCATGGGGGAATGGCACAAGGCCAGCACGGCCCAATTCAACTTTCCTAATTGCACTGGCTTTAAGCCATGCCAGAGGTGAGAGGATGTATTCCCAGCTAATGTCAGCAAGCGGCGTGAGCCGGCTGCTCCCCACAGGACAGGGAGCCAAGCAGGGTAACAATGCTGGCCGAGCCAGCAAGGGCTCTGTCCAGCAGGGTGCAGGGGACAGATGCGAAGATGAGGTCAGATCTGTAGTGATGAAGCCGGGCTGAGGCCAAACCAGGAATGTGACCACAGGTCAGGAACACGCCTGGTGACGGTAATCGAGGTCAAATGGTGCCCACTAATCAATAAGCAGGACTGTAGTGTTGAGACTGAGCTGAGGTCAAGCTGAGAAGTAGTCCACGGATCAGGGTCTGGATCAATGCGTTCCATGGCCAGGCACAGGTATGGTTGTGACAGAGCTGTAAACAGGCACAAAATCAAACCAGCTCAGACAGGTTCTAAAGGACCTGAGCTGACCTGAATGGGACTCTTGTGCCCATGGGTATGGATGGAAATCCCGGGTGAAGCTCATTTATGCCTTTTGGTGTTCCTGGGGCACTGAGAAATTTTGACCAGGTCTTGGAGAGTATAGAATTGAAGAGAGAGGTAGGAGAATTTGGTTAAGACAAGTTAATAGCAAAAAGAAAGAAATTTGCACTTCAAGCTGGGCAGCATGAAGTGTTTGTTCCAGGAGAATGGACAGCTGTGTTAGGTAGAAGGTCTTGCTGGAGATAGTTTGTCATAAGCAGTTTGGAGTCAGATGATTATACAGGAACCAAGCTAACTTGCCCTCTTTTATGTGGCACATAGCCTTTTATTTGGAAGGCCCTGCTACCTCTTCTTCATCTTTCATTTTGTCTTCCTCCAACCCTCACTCCCACACTCCCCTGAAACTCTTTTTTCATTGGATTTTCTCCTTCCATTCCCACTCTTGAGACCTCTTCTCCTTGATATAAAAATTCAGGAGAATGGTACTGAGGGATATTCAAAGCACCTTAAAGCAACTGTCATTCCTGTCTGCAGTAGTACCTGTCTGATTCCCAAGTCTGTTATGTTCCAGCCTCATAGCAGATGTAAGCCATGATGCAGAGCCCAGACTAGTGTCTGGAAGCTAAGTGGCTTCCACTCCTTCATTCTGACACAGTGAATTCACTAAGTGAATGTGCCTTAGCAACTTAACCTTAACACAGGAGAATTAGGTCATCTCTAACTTCTATCTGGCTGTATGCATGAAGGATCTTGAGCCAACTTCAGAGGCAGGGAATTGGTTGCTTGCATTTTTTGGTCAGAGTCTGTATTAGAACTTGTAATTTGGCAGCTGTGGGAAAGCACACTTGACTATTCACCAATGCAAGTATCATTATTAATTGATTGCTTGTGTGACAGACATAATTAATGGGAGTCACATGATGCATGTGAAGGAGGAGAGAAACTGCAATTCCTGAGGTCAGTTACCTGAAAAGTATTGCCTTAGTATGTTGGGATGTCAGGACTTGACTGCTGTCTTGGTAAAGCATACTAGCTCATTTGGTTGATAGGAAGACGCTTGGTTGACACAATGTGAGCTAATTTATTCTTGTTTTTAAGTGTCTCTAACTTGGCTAGGTGTAAATTGCAGACCTATTTTACTGAAATAAGCCATGGGGTTTCTGGAACTGTTAATTAAATTATCTTCTGAACTTTTAGAAGTCTAATCTATAATTTACTAATTATATTTTAAATATGTGCATCCTATAATAATATATAGCAGTATAATTAGGAAAAAAGGATGTGGAATTATGGAGGGAAAAATATGCTAGATAATCCAAAAAATAAAGTGAAAATTAGAAGTATAGGGGGAAAAAAAACCTGTCACACATAAAAGCACGGTGTTTTCTGCAGATATTTTACTGTCATTTTCCATTCACTGAAATTAATGCTTGAATATTTCNTTTTTCTTTCTCTAGGCTTCTGGGCCCGTGAGGTAGGCAAGATGATTGGCCTGCAGCACCCTCTCATACCTGTTCATCATCAATATGTTGTAACATCAACTATCCCTGAAGTGAAAGCCCTAAAAACAGAATTGCCTGTGATTCGTGACTTAGAAGGGTCATATTATCTAAGGCAAGAAAGGGATGGCCTTTTATTTGGTCCATATGAAAGTGAGGAGAAAATGAAGTTGCAGGAGTCTTGGGTAACAAATGGAGTCCCACCAGGTGATTAAGAACATTAAATCTTTAAACATAATAAGCACTACCACACATTTTAATGTGCAGAATTCCAGGCTGTCATGCTGCCGTATGTGATGGAAAATACAAAATATTTGCAATGCATTATTGTAAAGCAAAAGCTTTTTTCCAATAATAGTTCTAACTCTAACAATAAAAGATAACAAAAATACAAATGTAATGTAAGTAAAGCCTACTACAATGTAGAAGGCCTTCCTGAAGAGGTGCTTTTATGTTGTGATTAGAGGCAGTCACCAGATTTGCAATATATAGCTTTTTTGCCTGAATAGAAGTTTTTCTAAGTTACAGTTCTCTTCAGCATGCTGGCAGGGGCTCTAGATATTTATTGATACCCCTGAGATAATGTGATTGTCAAATAGGAACAGCAAAGGAATGTCTTAAACAAAATGCTGTGCTTGGGT
The DNA here is from genome assembly GCA_013397375.1 of Toxostoma redivivum. Classification (NCBI taxonomy): domain Eukaryota; kingdom Metazoa; phylum Chordata; class Aves; order Passeriformes; family Mimidae; genus Toxostoma; species Toxostoma redivivum. The sequence goes on along the minus strand of VXBI01006375.1, from coordinate 8,818 downwards.
ATAAGTGCAAGAGAGGTGTAGGTATGTACAGAATACAAAAACATTCTATGTCATACAACTGCTTACTGAAAACATTGTAAGTCATTGTGTTATATCTAGGCTCCAGCTTTCCATTCACTTCCAGACAGAAAGTTAAATGAAGTCATTATTCTTGCTGTTTTAAGAAACACAGCATTTCCTAGGGAATGGCATTTAACATGTTTCAGTTTTGGATAGACCTGTCACAGCTTCCTGAACTTACTGTCTCCAGTAGCATCAAGTGCCTCTGTTCAGCCATGCTTAGAGTCCAGACTGAGGGGTGAAATATACCCAGAAATTCATATGATTTCATGGAAATCATAAGCAGACACGGGAAGTATCTTATTTCTCCTCCTCAAATATTGGCATATTGAGAAAAATAAGTGGGTCTTATTAATGTAGAAGAAAGCTTCCATGTGTCTTCACTGCCTTTCTACTTCATTGTTGAATTTGCATGACCTTAGGGTTAAACAAATATGTATAAAGGATAGTGTAATTGCAGTGACAAATAAACTTGGTCCTGCAGGTAAGTAAATTTTTATGCATGCCATTTTGCCTATGTAGGATGGTGAAGGCTTGAACATATGCACTGATTATTCCCATAAAATTTTTATATGTAGATAGATAGCTGTATTGATATAGATAGCTCTATTGTACAGATAGCTATATTTATATATAGATACCATAGCTGTATTAAAAATGTATATGTTCTCTGTGTAAATAAGTATATATAATAAGAGTCAATTATTTGTGCAGGTTTTGGAAAAGAACTTTTTGAGTCTGATTTAGACAGAATAATGGAGCATATTGAGGCTGCCATGGAAATGGTCCCTGTTTTGAGAAAAGCAGACATCGTAAACACAATTGCAGGTCCTATCACCTATTCTCCAGACATTCTTCCTATGGTGGGACCACATCAGGGTGTCAGAAATTACTGGGTAGCTATTGGTTTTGGGTAAGTTCTTCGTGAAAGTTTTCGTCTGTCATATTGTAAAATGGTAGTCAGCTCAAGCTTTGTGCATTTTTATGGGCTTGGGAGTTGTTTTGCACATATTTTGTTGCAAATGTAATTGGAAATAATCTTAATAACCACAACCTGTATAGTATAAGATCATCCTTCTCTCTTATTTCATTACTTTCAGTAATTTTTTGTTTCCTCCTTTTAATCTGGAGGCCAATACCTATGACACTTTATGAAGAAACAAGAAATGGTAGTACTTTGCACTGTCTGTGCAGCAGCTTAAAGCCACAGAAGTGCTAGGTTTGAAAGTATATTTTCCAGTTAATTTTATTTCTTGCTTTGAATTACGCTGTATTTTACTGTTGTTTATTGTATGTAAAAATGGTTTCACTGAAGTTGGACAAAAATCAATGTGCAGTATACAGTTTTGTGTGAAGAACTGGAGCTGTATTAAACAGAAGACATTCCAGTATGGTGTGTGACTGCTCTAGGGATACAAATCCACTATTTCTGACTGTTGAAAGTGAAGCTGAAAAATTACATTGCTGGGTATTGGAGAAAATCAAATAAAAAGGGTAGTGCAACAATAGAAATAAGTGGTTTGCTGGTGTCATTCTCCCACTTGTTATGGTGTTTTTCTTGAATGTGATTTACATCTTATTATGGCTGCACTGGTGCCAGTGTTAAAACACCTACATCTCTTTAATTGTCTTAGTTTGACCATTGATTCAAGATAGATAGAATGAACTAAATACAATTCCAAGCAGATGTTATTGAATACATTCTGTTTACATAGTTTTTCCAATTGCCCAATTTGCTGTTTAAAATCCAGCTCAGCTTTTTCCAGTTTGCTTTCATTCCAAACCAAACAAACCCGCAGATAGTAAGATAAGGCAGTATCACTAACGTGCTTTCTGAGGCCCTCAAAATAAAAGAGCTTGGTAATTTTGCAATGATTCATTGTGAAAGGTACTCACCTTTGCTGCTTGGATTTAAAAAAAAATGTTATCTTTCAGTAACATTTGCAGAACTTATAGTTACAAAAGTGGTTTGCCTAAACCTTGTTCACCAGAAAGACTGTCTAAGTTCATTACTCTGTGGCCAGACTTTGGAGCATGTTTTTCTTTGTTGGTGTCAAGGGGAGCGGAATCAAATTCCATATGTAAAGAATTGAAGACTAGTGTTGCATGTGTAATTTTCTTTAAACAACTTATTTCAGGAGTTTGATTAATCTCAAAATGTTTGGACATAGGTTGCAATTATGTGGCTGTTATTGGATTACTTCGTCTGCTTTTCAGGGACTTTTGACTCTGTTCTATGCTTCTGAGTAACTGCAGTGTTTCTACCAGTGTTGTAATATTTTGTGTGCATTAGCAAATCCTTATCTTGCAGTCAACTAGCAGGGACATTGTGACAGAGGACTTAGTGCTTTTAGATTAGAGGATTTTTATTATCTAAAATTAGCAGCTTGCTAGGCATTTTAACATGGAAAGAAGGTAAGTATAGTTAGCAGAGCTTGTAGCACTATCTATTATTAAGATTGCTCAATGCTTCCCATTTTTAGTTACTTACAGCTTTGAAAATATTAACAAGAGTAGTTTAGGATTTTATTCTGAAAAGTTTAATTCAAAGCAGTGAAACCATTCCATAACCTGGGAGAAAGACACTAGAAAAGGTACCACAGTGTGCAGAGACTCAGACTTCCTCAGAATAGGAATGGAATGACTTGAAAGTGGGTGAGTCCCAGAAACTCATAAGTAAGACATAAGAATGTGACAGGCACAATGGGGAGTTAATCTGTCAGGGATTGGAAGGAGAAGAAAAAAACTGGAGAAAAACAGTTCATTAAGTAAATATTGTCTACATCATAAGAAGGCTGAGATTCCTACACTGTATCAGTCTTCATAGCTACTTGTAATATCCTATCCCTGAAATACATATTTCATTCTTGTGCAGCAGAATTGCAGTGGTTGAATTTACAGAATCAGCTCCCTTTTTCAGAGATAAAGAGGGATATGGACACCTTGGGTAATGTAAAATCTCTGATAATATAGGCCCAGCTTAGAGCACCAAAATCAATGGGTTGCACAGTCAGTGCTGTCAAACTGAAGAATGCAGACCTCTCAGTCTAGTTGCGGGGCTGTACCTGTAGTAGCAGAGCAGCCTCCCCTTCACTGTCTTGCTCCTGGGGTTACCCTGCCATCAGCTCAGCAGTGTTCAGCTGAAGCTAAAAGTCTTCATCATATTTGGTCTATCACCACTCACAATCTCTTTGCTGTTCTCCTTTGCTTTTGGCTGCAGTGAATGGCACAGACCATTCTTAAACTGATCAAAATTTCATCAGGGGCTGCACTTGAAGGCATCATAAGCTTTCATGGTAGCAAAGCTTATACCCATGAATGACTAAGAGTTGATTAATTGATGAATTAGCACCAGCAACAGCTAACTGTAGTGGCAGTTTACAAGCACTCATCCTTCCTGCATCCACTGCAGTGATAGAAGTTTATGCTGAGTCTGAAGATTTGTGCTGAACTTCACTGTACTGACTGTAGTTGGGAGAATTTTTTAATGTACTCAATTTTTTGATGTTTCTATTTTACTTAGATAAAAAAGTAAATAATGGATAAGATACTATATCATTCATATTGTTATTATGGATTCATTCTTCTTATGCATATGCATTAGAATTAAATGATTACTTCTTTTTTTTCTTGGTGAGGTCTTTGCCTGTTTTAACTGAAGATATAGAGTTCAGATTGCAAACCTTAAGCAACTTAAGTTGGTTTTAGGTTCATTATTCTGCATGAGTGTCTATAGCTTAACTGCTGCATGTTAATCTAAACTTGATTTGGGACAGATTTACTGTTTATTCTGTTTATTAAAGATTTTTCTGTTGTGCTCAGGCGAGCATATCACATCTAGATGGAAAGATATTTTGACGATTTTTTGAAGACATGATGATATGATAGAGGTATTAAAAAGTTTTAAATAATTTGGTGTTAATGATTATTTGTCATTGAAGTGCAACTGCTGTACATTACCAATGACATTCTGCTGCTGACAGTGGAGCTGTAGAAATATCCATTAATACAGAATTTAATGTTTGAAAAGAAGTCAAAATGGAACAATTTTTTTAAAAAGAGGGAAAAATGTAAAATACTTTGGGGTTTGTGTTAGTAGTATATGTTAGTAGTGATTTTTAAAAGCAAAACATGAAAGACTCAGCGCTGTATGACCTTTTCCTCTTTTTAAGTTATGGCATTATACATGCTGGTGGCATGGGAAAGTACCTCAGTGACTGGATCCTTGAGGGGGAACCTCCATTTGACCTGATAGAAGTAGATCCAAACCGCTATGGAAAGTGGACCACTACAGAATACACGGCAGCCAAAGCAAGAGAATCTTATGGCTTTAATAACATTGGTAAGAAGATATTTTAAAAATACATTCATGTCCTGAAGATGGATTCCAGCAAAGCCTGTATCTAGATTTCTCTGTTTATAGATATATTTTCTGTCTTGGATTATGATCTTAGCATACCATAGCTTTTGGTGATTTTTGGTTGTTTATTTTTGTTGTTTATTTTTTTTTCCCTCCCTCTAGTTGGTTACCCTAAAGAAGAAAGATTTGCTGGGAGACCAACTCAGAGAACCAGTGGGCTGTATGATTTGCTAAAGTCAAAATGTTCAATGGGATTCCATGCAGGATGGGAACAACCCCATTGGTTCTACAAACCTGGAGATGAGACTGGATATAAGTAAATGAAATATAAATTTTTTTCCTCTCCTGAAAAATTGTCATGATAGCATTTACATTTAGTGAGAAGCATGCATTTATCATTCATTTCAGCAACAGGTATCTATTAGATTGATCTTCCATTCCTGCTTTTTTCATCTTTTAGACTATATTTTATTCTGATAATGCAGACTTTTCAAAACACACATCAAGGTATCTTGTATCTGTTCTAGATTTGAGATACCAAGAAATAACCTAGCTCAAGGAAGAGCTTGGAAAACAAGTTTTTCATTGTAAATGTGTTTTTTCTCCATCTCTTACTATTTGATCAGCAGCACAGTATAATGTTTTCATGAAAAATCTCATTACTCTACGTATAAGTGTCTAGAGAGGAGAAGCCAAATCTTCTTTGCTTTTTTTCCCCCTTCTCTACTCCTGCCCACCTAGTTATCTGCCTGCATCAAGGAGTTTCCAGCAAATAAATATTTTCTGTGGGGATATTGGAGTCTAATCTAAATGAGGCTCATAAAGGAATAAAGAGACACACCTTGCTGTTCAGAAATTAAGCCTTCAACACCTTAAACTTAAATAAATGATGCATCAACAAAGTATGCTGTAAATTTACTCATGAGAGACCACTACTTATTCTAACATTTGAACACAGTTTATTATACAAAGTGGTTGATATAATATCATCCCATATCTTTCTGTGTTGTTAAAGTATTTTAATTATTAAGCTCTGTTAGACTAAGGAAAATATTGGGTAAGGTACCTACAATTAGGAAAGTCTCTCTCTTTTGGATGATTGTCAAACTGAAAAAACAGAGCACAAAATTTCTAAATTGTGTTTTATGTGTCTAAATTCTCTGTTTCAGACCCAGTTTTCGGCGCACAAATTGGTTTGACCCTGTGGGTCGTGAGTACAAGCAGGTTATGGAAAAAGTTGGTGTGATTGACCTGTCACCGTTTGGCAAATTTAAAGTAAAAGGCACAGATTCTGTTAAGCTGCTTGATCATCTGTTTGCAAATGTTGTTCCAAAGGTAAATGGGACAATGGTAGCTGTTGTAATGTAGAACTTAGACAAGCTCTGTTTCAGATATGGAAATTTAACCATAATATTATTCCCATATTTCTTTGATACCAAATACACAGATCCTTTAGAGACGTTTCTTTGTCAGTGTATTGCACTCAAAAACACACAAGTGGAGTTTATACTAGACTAGCCCCACACAGAAGTACCTTTTGGCAGATCATTGAATCAGAATGGATGAGGTTGGAAGGGACCTCTGGATATCACCTTGTCCAACCCCTTGTTGGATAAGTGTCACCTGGAGCTCATTGCCTAGGAATATGTTCAGATGACTTTTGAGTTAACTGGGCACTTGTTTCCTATGCTTAGCACTTTATAGTGAAAAAATATTTCCTTATGTTCAGACAGCTTCCTGTGTTTCAGATTTTCTTCTAAAAAATGCAAGCGAATCCTAGGTGGAATTTTTTTGCAGTAGAATAGTTTGGCAGCTGCCTGCCTAAGATTGTGCTTTACAGTAGCAGCTAAAGCAGCAGAGCAGAGCAGTGGAAGGGGCTCTTGCCTGACCACAGATGATTGAATTCCCAAGGGAGCAGCTTTGGCTTTTTTTTTCAAATGCAACCCACTGTTTTCCTTTACTCATACTGACTCTGCTTCACACCTGACTGCCTCATGCCGGCAGGCTTGCAAATACTGAGGAGATTCCACTTTCACCTCACATATATTGTTTTTCTCAAGTCTGGCATTCACAGATCCTCAGAGTATGATCTTTTGCTAAAAAATGCCGTACTGTGACAAACTACTCCAGATTTCTTATTCTTGTTTTCTTATTCATGTTTTGGTCCTGAGTCCTTTTTATTTCCTATTTTGTCAAACACGCTCATACAGTGTCTTTAACTTTAGAGATATACCTCCAGCAAGCAGATTGTTCCTTTCTGAAGTGACCCTGCAGTTGCAGAACGACTTGGGTTGGTTATTTCAGCACAGAGTTTTATTAAGTATTTGCAGTAGGTGGGAGTTTTCGTTGCTTCCGACAGCAAAGGGAGAAAACACAGGGGAAACAGCAAGTATGTTGAGACTATAGTTTTGGAGGTAGACAAGTTCTTCTGAAAGGTTAAAGTGAATTCATTGGGAAGGTACAAAATCGATATCCTAGGAGAAAAAAAAACTTGAATTGCCATGTAGTCTTATTTATTCTGTATTGCCTTTTTGATAGCAGTTTGAATTGAAAGTTTGTCTTCAGTCTAGTTTGGGTAGAGGCAGGGTAACTGAGTCATTAGTGGGCATGGATAATACCTGCTGCATAGATTTATGTAGTACAGGGAAATCAAGATTAAACAGGAAATTATGAGAACAAGTGCTTTCTATGGAGTTTAATCAGCAAAGTTAAGGGAAAGTTAGGTGGTAAAGCAGAAGGTACAGTTTATGAGTCCACTTAAAAATACAGCATTCACAACTGTTATTATTTAAGCTGCCTGATATTTAGTCCCATTCATGCTTGTCTCCATCATAAAATAATCCAGTGGAGTTACCAGAGATATACTTGTACTGCAGTTGGGTTGAGATGACCAGCCTCAGGTCCTGAAAATTCAACTGTATGCCTGTAATATGCCAGTAACTGTGGCATAATTAATTCATGTAATAAGACCTGCCAAATAATCTTAGTATCTGAAATAGTTTTCCTTTCTCGGTTCATTGTATGGAATCTGGCTGCTGACTGGGTTATTGACAGGGTCTGGTGAAAACAGAATGATTAAAGCAGAGAAATTAAATTCTGCCTCTGGAACCAGGCCAGTACAACAGCTATGGCACATTCACATTTCTGTTTCTATGGATGATACATGTATGAACATGTTTGTGTTTTATTGTCCCTGGTAAGTAACTGTTGCTTGAAATTCTGTCTCTAGGGACTGAGTTTCAATACAGAATCTGATTCAAATGTGCAGAAATATAGCTTCGTAGTTCAGCAACTACAAAAAGTAGAAAAGCATTCATAAATCAGGGCCACAAAAGCATAAGCCAGCTCAGTATTTCTCTCTTTATAGTAAAGGGAAAAGTATATGCTATTCTCTTGGGACCTAAAGCCTTATTCACAAGATTGAGAAAGAATATTCGTGTCAATTACATGGAGGATTTTTTTATTTAGATGAAAACAAATGTAACTTAAGAATGCCTTAAGAATGCATAATTAGGAAATTAAGAAATATTTATAAAGGTCTTGATTTATCTTATTTTTTAAATTTCCTTTTTTTCTATGAAGGAAAAAGTGACGTTTCTACTTCAAAGTTTGATACTGGCCAGTTGTACATCTCTCTACTATTATCGCATAGGAGCGCAAACATAAAAAATTGTTTTTTCAAATGAAGACAAATAGCCATATATTTAATGCTGTTTAAGAATTCAAAGGTTTTATTTTGTATTCTTAATAATCACAAATTTTTCTCTGTAGGTTGGTTCCACAAATATAAGCCATATGTTAACACCAAGAGGAAGAGTTTATGCTGAACTAACTGTCTCTCAGCTGTATCCTGGAGAATTCATGCTTGTAACTGGGTCAGGGTCAGAACTCCATGATCTGAGGTTAGTGTGTTTTTTAATGCAGTAAGTACATAATGCTGTATAGTCACATTAGTACAGAAACATTTTTACTAAGTTCCAAATTCTCAATTATTACTCAAGAAATTTTTCCCAAAGTTCATGAGAATTCTACTTATTTATTGATTTTCATTTCTTAGAAATTTGGTTGACTTGAATTCTGAAGTATAAGCAGTTTGATATTGAATTATTGCTGATGTAAAAATATGGAGAACTTGCTAACAGTTATGTAATATACTTTATTGGAGGTAGTTCTTGTTTTGTTGTTGGACCTGTTTGTCTTTGGCATTGTGTGATGTAACACAGCATGGCTGTTCCTTTCTAGTGTGTTCTCTTACGCAAAAAAGAAAATTGGCTCTTAACATGGATGACCCCAGGGGCACTGACCTGGCCCAGACAGATAGGCAGTGCATTATTCTTGATGCTGTGGTAATGACTTCTGCTTTGGGATCTGAGATCACAAAGTGAAAAGAAAGAAGGA